>JAQGAK010000113.1:0-151726 GCA_034696945.1 Lipothrix lubbocki
TGGAAACTGGAAAGTTTCCTATGTTTAACGTTAGTGGAAAGTCAAAAGTTTCCACTGGAAAGTGGAAAGCCCGACCGAAAAAGGGAATTCTAGCCGTATATGTACTAACACTGAAAGTTTATGTGTAAAAGTTTTCTATGTCATTACTAAGCCAAAGACATTTCCGCGAGTCAATTCACAAGAGGAATCCCTGAGGTGGAAAGAAAGGAAAAGTCAAGCCAAGGGAAAAGAAAAGGTGTGAATACGAAGGAAAGAGCAGGAGGTTGTGCAAGTCAAGCATGGGCCTACTTATTCCAATGAGTTGGTTTTCACAAGAGAATCAACGAGAGACCAAACAAGTTTTCAAATGTATTGTGTTACATTCCTTCGTGTCTTCCCTTAATCCAGCTATCCATTCATCCCATTTGTTAATCATTTCTTATATCTTTCCCAACTACCATGTTTAAAGTGCATCCCCATCACCAGTCGTCCTCTACCACACAACAGAGTGAACAGAGGGTGGAAACAGAATCAAACAGACAACAAGAATAATGATGGGCAGACAAGAGATGAAAGACAGACCAAGTTTCGCTTTACAATAAATAAACTAACGGATAAGTTTTCTCCTGCGATTGTCCAAAATGTACATAACTTCGATAATAAACTGTTCAAAGAAGGATTCCACAGATACTATATGTGAAACTGTTTGAAGGTTTATACATTTACTATAGGAAACAGTTCGGAGAAAGTGCTTGGATTTTTTTTATGATACGTTCAAAGAAGTTGCGTGTATTTTATGTATGAAACTGTTCAATGGTGTATACCTTTAGAACATGAAGCAGTTCAAGCAGTTGGAGGACGATGTGCAGCCACCACCAGTCCAAGCATCGTTAATGGTGTCCATGTGTGAAGTATTTGACAAAAGTAAATGATCATATCCTTATCCTAGAAGACAGTCCTCACTCTCCCAGAGTTTTTGGATTGTCAAATGTTGGAGCAAAATGTCCAAAACTCTTTGGTCTGATGGGTTTTGTTTCTGTTAAAACTCCTTTCAGCCAGTTTGTTTACCCTTAGATATAAACATATAGATTCTTATGTAGCTTTTGGTTTCTATAATATTATGGTGAGACTTCTATAAGCAATTACATGTGTAGACTGACCTACAGTGATCGTATGTAATAGACGCCATACTGTTGGGAAGTATAGACAAACCTATACTAATGAAATATAAAGACAACCTCATACTGATTGTGTGCAAAGAAAAACCTATATACTAATTGCATGTGTACACACACACCTTATACTAACTGCAAAGGTTATGTATATGTAGGTTGCTAGACAGATTGACCTACTAAAGGTAGTTCCTGTACAATTCCTGGCTTGGATGATAACCGCTCAAAAAGGGATACACAGCTGCCTTATCCCATTGATCCATCTTGTTTGTCTGTCCGTCCGTCAACATCATTACGCAGGGGATTACATTGAAGAAAACCAAAGCTCATTATACAGGTCCGTGGTTTCGCAAGTACACAAGGATTGTGCACACAAATACTTGAAACCAACACCGATAGATACAACTGTGTTTACTACTGTAGAATAGTGTTCAACACCCACCCTTTCAAAGAAAGAGTGAACACACGCAAGTTTTTAATCTGCAAGGTAAGAGAATACCTTGAAATCTAGAAGTTTCGAAGTACGTAGAAAGATCTAATCCATACCATTAGCCATGACTAAAGGTGATGTATAAGCACCAACGATACCAGATTAAATTCCAACACTCCTTGCTAATTTCCGCATAAAAATAGCACCGAAAACCTTTACCTAGCAACAATGGTGATCTATATACTAGTACGTATATAGTTAAGAGGTGCAATAGCAAAGATTTTGACTTTCGTTTGTGATATGGTATCTTCTGAGAAAGGGGTCCGCATTAAGTGCGAGGTTTGTAAAGTGTAGAGAAGGAGTATAGAGTATAATAAATAGGATCTATTATACTGTACGTAGTTACAGACATGGTAGAAGTACAGGAGGAAAAATTCACAGGAAGAGTTAGAGAAAGATTTGAGGGCTAGGAATTTTGAGGAAAAGGCTGGAAATGTGAAGCGGTCGGAGACTAGTCATAAAAGAAAATGAGGTGAAGATAAAGTACTCAAGGAAGAAAGCAAAGTGGACGCATCATTGGAATGAGCGAGAGATGCAGACTATAATGCATGGATTGTATAAGGGAAAATCCCAATCTCCCTCTTGGACGTCCGTGGAGAAAGGAACATTGTAATTTGAGGCTTTTTACATTATTTTAGTCTGTATAATACTATTGAGAAAGCTACATTTATTTTTATAGTGCACCACCGTCAAGGAATCTCCACCACGAGTAGTAAACTGTTATTCCTATTGTGTGCACACAAATCACCCCTTCAGTGATAGATCTTCTATGCATGTACTTAAGATTCAACCTACAAAGTTAAGGAACAAATAACGATTCAAGTTACAAAGTGAAAAACACTTCAACGCTACGAAGTCCAAGAACATGTAGGTATAGATTCAAGCTATTTGTACAAAGTCCAGGAACGTCTATTGATTTAAGCTATAAAGTCTAAAAACAACTACAGATTCACACTGGAAAAGGAATAAACAACTGACGCTTGTAGGTACGTAGTCCAGAAAGACTAAAAATATCTTGTGATAATTTTCCAGCTAAAAACAACTGTGGAAGAGTGATTCTCTGGTTTGCACATATAGCTATAATGTAGTTACGTACATGTTTCCCATTCTTGGAGAGCGTATGCACAATCATAAGATTGGAAATAAGTTGAAGAGTTGTAGGGAACGTTTACACAGACTTTGATGGGATTTAGTATAGCATGGAAAAGGTAGGAAAGAGTTACAAGGAGTTACATATAGCCAAGTACTGATAGTAGGGGCAAAAACATAGAAAAAAGACTGAAGGATGTGGACTGCTGGCCGGAGCGAAGAAGTCAGAGCTCGTAAACATCACGTTTGCAATTCATTAATGGACGGCACTTGAATCCTCTAAATGTCGGTGGAGCAGATATTTCATTGAAATGACCAGCAGACGAAGAATACATATTGTAGCCGGGAATAATATGAACCCGAACGTCGCTTCCTCCCCGTAAATTATCTCTCGGACGTCGAGTCAGGGCTACGGACGTTTTACAGCAGCAGTAATGAAAGAGTTGGACGTAGCACCTTCGAAAATCTTTGTTAGCCAGCGCATTAATGATACTGTTAAAACAAGGGGGCAGAATAGCCGGCCAGATGATCATCCGTTGGAAAACCACGTTCAGCTCCGCTAATTCCGGTGGTCCTCCTCTCTGTTGCATATGCAATTGGTACTCCGTTGACCGCTGGAACTGTGTTACAATTGCCCAGATCAGCGACGGGCACCAAATAATGAATCTAACCAGCCAGTTCCAGAAATTGGCTGTGACCACAGCCAATTCTCTCGAGGTCAAGTACGGTTTAGGTCTGTCCCAGGATCTCATTATGCAGACACTCTTGAGAAAGCCCAGTCCTCCAAGAAAGACAAAGCTGAGTAAGCAAACTCCAAGTACTGTAACTGACTCAAGCAGGTACTGGTCATTTAATCGCTCCGCTGGCCCACATAGAGAGTACATTAAGTGAGGCATGAGGAGAAAATGCAGGAGGACGATTATGCCCGAGACTAACCAAACTACAAGATTCAGGATGGTCACTTGAAATACCGTACAAACCGACTGTTTTGGGGGCGCCAGCATGTGAGTAGGAAGTCCACCTGCATGAGCTGAAGGTTGTCGTTGCCGATTGTACTCCATCAAACGGAGGGCTTTCAGTCGCAAGAAATTCTCAATGCCTGTCGCCGCTGTAAAAATGGCTGCAGTCAGACAAGAAATGGACCCAATGCCGTACTGAAAATGACACAGATGCTCCGAATCCTCCATACCAGCCAAGATGGATGCTGAGGTTGCTGGCAATATGACTGTTGTTATCAGCATATCTGCAAGTGTCGTGCTCACCAGAAACGAGTTCCCTGGAAAACATAATTAATTTTATTATTAGTTCAAGCAATGGCACCTCCTCCTCACCGTCGCCTTATATATGTATAACTCATATGGTTTGAAATATTGAAATGTGCTTTTTTAAATGATTTTCTTGATTTTTGACTTATCGAATAAGTTGAGTGTTTGTGTAGTTAAATGTGTAATGTACGCATAGATACTACATGCCTATATTGATATGTCAAATTCATTAATATGTTCTACTTTCTGCGCGAATACATCATACATTATGTATGACATACTCAAACTGTCAATACAAGTGCTTGCATCATTTAGCACATTATTTACTCAGTTATTTGCATAAAATAGAAATTCTAGGAGCTTGAGTTTACTTTCAATTTACCAATATTTTCTGAACCCAGCCGTTTATTAGTTTATCACTGTAAATCAGCGAGGGTCGTAATTACTTTATGTGCGACTCTGTCTGGCTAGAGCTTTTGCCACCTGATTTCTTCGAGACTAGACGAGCTTATGTATATTATACTATCCAGTAACATCATTACAAGCTCAATGAAGCAGAAAACATATTCTAGAGATGACAGTATAGTGCCTGAATAAATACACTACAGACAGGGTCAGAGGCTCCACTGATTTTGTGATACTTCTTTGCATTTATATTTTGCTTCTACACACAAACCCTGTTCGTATGGAAGCAAGTGAAAATTAATGTAATTTTCCACAGACACTAGAATTGTCAGAACCTTTGGCACAAATTAACGCTATTTCAATTTGTAGATCTCACTTTGACGGTAAAGGCTAAAGCAATCCACCTCTCCCCATCATCCATCCGAGCATACAGCAATGTGTCGACAATCCCAGGTGGTTTTTTAGCACGCCACAAGTAATAACTTTCTAAATTGCTTCCTCTCGCTTTTCCTTCTATTTCCAGAAACGATAAACATTTAGCTGACTACCACAACTTAGTTGGTAACTCCTTTTTTATCAAATGTACATGGATCACGTCCATTTTCTAGTTGGCAAGGTACCTTCAGGGCTAATAATAAACACATAGTCAGCTCGTCTGACCTAACCGAAACGCAATTCGTCTCGGTTGCCATTGAAACCGCTGGGCTAGTTCGAGTGCAGAAAGTCTCCCAACAATATTTTCTAGGTTTGAACTTCCAGGAATTTTGCCATGTCCTGGACTTCTCTGTATACCGATATTTATAAAAGCCACCATAATATATCCTACTGTAGCAATGACATTCTAATTGACTTGCAGCAGGTCAGTTTAGTACACATGCTTTGCCTTTCTCAACATATCTGATGTAAGTCAATTAAATTTTCAGCACGGTAACTACCTGTCACAAATAAACTTGTTTTTGCAGGATCCATACTGTAAACAAGGGCTTCATTCCGGGAACACAGCTCTAACATCCATTACGTGACTCAGGTCCAGGTAATCAATAATTTCATTAAGCTTTTCAAGTGGTAAGGAAACCTTAGTAATGATATTTTTCGTGGGCAACTAACAATTGAGGACCCAACGAGGAAACCAAGCACTCGGACGAAAATTGCGAAAAGAATGCTGAGGCTCCTGTAATGAAATTTCATTTTGCCATATCTCTCCCGCTCATATCACTCGGTGATTCTCTTTTGGAAGTTCCTTCTAATCGAAACTGACCAAGAGACTTGGAACCCAATGAAATTTAATGGAAGCTTATGATTCCAACGAAATTCTGATGAGAATTAATAGCATACATTCTGTTGGGCCTTAACAGGGACTCACATACTGAGAATTAAAAGAAAATACATACACCCTACAGTGAAGACTGGGAATTCATTCTGTTGTGCATTAATAGGAAATACAGAGGAAAAACGTACAGATATCTATATGTACACAAGTATACATAGCTGAAAAAGTGAAAGCGAGAGAGAAAAAATGCCCGTACACAGAGATAAACATAGACTCTTGCAGAGTGATAGAACCTGAGAGTGTGTTTTCCGAGGACGGAAAGCACAGGAAAGGAACTCAAGTCAAGAAACTATCAGGTCGGGAAAGAAAAGAAGTAATCAAATGTGCGGATGATAAGGTCGGAGAAAACCGGAAAAGCCAAAGTAAACAGACGGGCGACCATGCCTGTAGGTTTACTACTGGTGGAAATTCTACCTTGATATTATTTCAGTAAAAGTAATCGTTTATTGACTTCTCTTCACATATGTTTAAGTAACTACTAAGTATAATATACCTAGTTATATAATGATGTAACCTCTTTTCTATCACTAACTCACAGTCAATAGCAGAGTAATAATGAACCAATTCTTCTCTTCTTACCCTTTAGGGTCAGACTGTACTTGAGCCTTCAATCATTTTCCCACACATCCATACCTCTTGGATACATTGTGCTTTTACATACTTCCTTTGTAGTCTACATGAATCGATATTACTATAGCATAACAATCAACCTGCGAGTGTCGGTATAAGATCTAAAAACATTTTGAAGATGTAGCCAAAACGCTCTCATGTTCTGATGAGAGGCTTGTACATATACATAAGAACAGTCTGATGGTCTCTCATCCACTTCCTCTTTTCGTCTGCCAAGAGCATCTATGCAGACGAATTCAATCAAATAAAACGATTCCTTTGCCTATCTTCTATATCTGTAGCTGTTGGGTAAACACTTTCACTTCCATCACAAAATCCCTTCCTCTCCAGTCGTTTCAAGCCTCATGGAATACCATGAGTGAATAATAAGACCTAAGGCATAGAAAACAAACTCT
Organism: Lipothrix lubbocki; assembly: GCA_034696945.1. Lineage (NCBI taxonomy): Eukaryota > Metazoa > Arthropoda > Collembola > Symphypleona > Sminthuridae > Lipothrix > Lipothrix lubbocki. Next base: position 6,756 of record JAQGAK010000113.1, read on the forward strand.
ACCTATCTACCTAATTATAAATTCTTGCATCTTCAACTTTTCAAATCTAATAACTTTGGAAGAAGTAGTTATTTTCTAGTGTAGCGTTTCCAATTATTGGTGCAAATAACTTCCCTAAATTTTACCATGTAAATAACATAGATTTTACAACGTCAATAATCTCGAGGGTTTTAAAAGCGTAAATAATCCTGTAGACTTTGTAAGGTAAATAATTTGTAGAGTCTACGGCGTAGATAAATTTGGTTAGTGGATTTTAAAACGTAGATAACTTTTATTAGTGGATTTAACTAGGTAAATGGCTTTCTCCATTCCTTTTAAAGTATTATATATTATCATAATGTCAGATTTATTTTGGATTTTCTAATGCAAATACCTATGTAGCTAATGTGTAGATGTAAGGCAAAATACGGTTTCTCATTTCTTGGCATAATTGACCTGAAATTACAAGAACTTAATTAATGTTTTGGCTTTCCCTGAACAACTTAATCAATACGAACATCTCCTTCCAGGCATTAATAACAAATCCGTATTCAGTAAATTACAGATACATGGAGATGGGATTGTGCAGTTAAACATGGCTACATATGCCTTGAAGTACTAGAAAATCAGTGCACAATATCTACAGTAGTGAAATTAATCGCGGTAGTTTTATATTCCCAGGATGTTTGCTAATGTAATTAACCCAGGCATAGAAGCCCAGGAGTAGGGAAAAATGAAGATTAAGTAGAGACCTATGGAATATGAAAGCAATATGGTAATAATGATGAGAAAGTAAATGGTTGTTGGAGGGAAGCATAGAGCAATCAGAGATTCTATGTAGCTTATTCCCCAGCTCAAACCGTGATGACTTTCTGCACAAACGACTTTTGAGAGAAAGAAGCCCTGACTGGTTCCGAGCTGTTGATTTTCATCACAACTTGCAGTCATATAAAATGTCTCATCTTATACTTCCCAGATGTTTCTTGTTAGCTTATACTATCTACTCTCATGAATATGATTCAGAAAAATTCAATGCTAGATTACATCTTTTCAAGTGCTTACTTTCTTATATTCTAGCGGACTGTATTAAGCTGTGTCGAAAGTCTAAAAAGCAGCACAATGTATGTTGACTGGGTATATATGATTCTAATTCATACCATTCCAGTAATTCCTATTGACAGGACTCCGAAAAGTTTGAAAATAATATCTTTTGAAAAGATATCTACCTTCATCATTTTGAAAGGCTTGTGAATTTTCAAAGGAAACTTGAGGATTTACATATTTTAAGTGTCTCTTAGCTCAAATTTATAAACTGGGGAGACACATATACTCGATGAATACATAAGTTGACAACATGACAAATGATAAACATTATCTCTGTTGCTGTCATTTAAGCTAGAGATTTTGCTGTTTCGCTTAATTTTAATCTAGCCTAAATTCATGTATTTATTCGAGATAAAATTGTATATTAATCCTTGTTATAACTTCTGCTGCATTTATTTAATGCATATGCATGGTGTTTGTAATACTTGTCGATTGTTGTTAGTACGGGTACGGCTGGATGATTGTTTACCTCGAATTTTTCGACATTCTATTCTTTGTTCTGTGATATATTACCTAATCTCGGTTATTTCCACCGTATTAATGCCAGGTAATGCAAGTCAGTTGGAAAATAATTCCATACTGCTCGTAATTACACTACAACGATCATAGATCAAACTTTCAATGGGAAGTAATTTGCATCTAACGTTACCCTGCGGTTTTAATACATGACTTCACACTTAAATATCCAACGTCATATCAAGTTGTATACACTTATTTCAATGAAACTTCAACAACTTTCCTTGTTCTGCTCTTCAATGTACAGCTACAATTATTTCAGCCGTGGGAAGAACATCGTTTTCTGCGTATCTTCTCGCTCCCCAGCCAATACAAACACCTCAGTGGTTTTTAAAAACAACTCTAATGAAACTGGTAGGGCTCGATGAGGTCTCTTTATAGTAGTTTCTATGGTGAAAGCCTTGTTAGTTTTGCTTGAATGAAAGTCGTTTTTAAGGGAGATTGAATGAAACTATCTAGAAATACAACACGTTTAGCCTGAACGACGCTTCGTTTCTTTGATTGCAATGATTAGTTTTAACTTTGCTTGAATGGCAAAGGCATGTTTAGCTTGAACATTTCTTGAATGGTGTGGTTATATAGTTTACCCATGCTTGAATGGCGTAGTAAGTATAGCATTGCTTGAAAAGATAGTTTTTCAGCTTGAAAAAGGCAATATTTTAATATAGCTTAGGAGAAATCCTTGGCTTAACGGAATGAAGAACCAGCATTTGCATGAATGTAATGCTCGATTTTGCAGCTGTCATAGTCTGTTCACCGCATTTGCTTCCTAGTCAACATAAACCTTGAAAAAAGCTGACTGAATGCCGACTTATCGATTTAGAAATCCAAATAATGAAGTATCTTCTATACATATAGCATTACCAAAAAAATGATTTTGCCTGGGCAAAATGATGCGCCTGTTTTGGATACAAAACACGAAATTTAACAAGGTCCTGTGTTTGCCTTAGAAAAAGTTATGGTCGTTGAACAAATGTATGAACATACTTTATGCAATGACTAGCTCATGTAGTATCAATAGCTGATCCGCTATAAAAAGAACTTTAGTTCACTGCGCTGGAATTGAACAAAACTGGTCATTGCTGTTGACCCAATGATACCGTTTCCATGGGGAAAATGGGCAACAGTCTGCAAAAGTTGGATAACAAAAAGTCACCCTTGCCTACTGCTTAAGCATGGGAAATTGTGAAATGGGAAAAGTATTTCATCCCACAAACATCAAATTTTTTCAAGGTTTGCCAAGAAATTCTATCAGTTTTATGTGGTTTCAACTGGAAATTCACTTCAGAAACCTTGATCTGAGCTCTCCAAAGTTACAATATGATTTGTTGTTGTAAAATTTGGTTTTCCAACCCAGCAACGTCATTCTCGGCTTATAATTGAGAGCATTTACCTGTTACACAGCTAAACTGGAGGCACTTACGATCCATCGCAGTGCTGGTTACAGAGCCATTAGGTGTAACATAGTGTTTGATATAGAGCAATTACGTGTGACATCGTATTGCTTAATAGGAAGCACTTACGTGTACCATCGAATAGCTTGTGAGCTTTTACTTGTGGCACCTAACCACTTAATTTTGTAAGCCTTTACTTGGTATCATCTCACCACTTAATTGTAAGCTTTTACTTGTATCGTCTCACCACACTTAATTGTGTTGCCGGTAGTTTCCACTTGTAATTGTAAAATTACGTGTCGCATCGCAGCTATCAACCTTGATTCACACCGTTTGCCTTTTAATTCACCTGCAATGTTTCGCCAACTTGCGATTGTACCTTCGTAAATCTCTAGCTTTTTGTATTAATTGGCACGTCATTTAATTAAATTTGAATGCGAGTGTTTGTAAAACAGAACCTACACATTGCTGCCACCTGAACGCTTACATGTAATTTCAATGTACATACAAATGTATAACAAGTCTGATGAAATTGTGGGCACTAGAGAGACTCTTCCAAGTGCGTTTTATAGTCGGAAGGCATGGAAGAAGGGAATATAGTTTCCCTATTGTGTTAAACACGGCTGTTAACCATTGCTACCTTTAGCTCAGATGGTGGGGAAAACTGTCGAAAATATATTGTGGCAACACAGAAAGCAGATCCTGTAGCCCATAAAATCAATATAGGATTTCACCCGAAGGCGCGTGTAATACACCTTTCATCGCTGTAGCCCAGGTTCTTCAACTTGGGCTACAGTTTCATCTTCTTAAGCTCTTCCTCTACTGTGTACATTCTTACCAGCAAAGTACAATAGAATGGTTGTCGTTTTCCTTCTACCCTACTCGTTAGATATATAGGTATAAGTATATGTATTACTTATGTACATATAATATAGAGGTAAGTATTTCATCTGTATGTATGTATTGCAGGTTCATTCCAAGAGCTGAAATGCAGTCATCAAAGTCAGTTTTATAAGCCTGCAAACAGCCGAGTTCAGCCTAATAATAGTATTATCCCATGGTTTTTCATCTTCTAATTGATTTAGCATCATTACAGACCTTTAAATAGAGCGATTAGTCAAGAGTAACATGGTCCAGCAACACTTTGCCAGGGATTATATTGTCAGTAAAAGCAATTTTGTCAGGGCTTATTTCCATAACGACGATTTCAACTTACCTGTATGGTTTAGGTGAGTCGAATCTTTTGCAATGTGAAGGACAAGGTTAATGTCGCATACACATATTGGGGTCCTTTGTCTGTGATGTAACGATTAGACTCCGTTCACATTGAGACAGGACAACTCTGCCATATTGTCCCGCTGGGGTACATTACCCATGTAGGACCTTAACCTATCCTTCACTGTGGAAAATGACGGGGTTAGGTTTTCCAATTGCCATCCAATTATTACATTTTCATGACTGACAATTTGCTCACGAGCAAAATATCTTACTGACAGTGTGCGCGTTGACGAAATGTCGACTGACATTTTGAACACCGTAGAAAAAATGGGGAACCTTGGAGACATGGATGCGGGTGAAGTGGGCGGATCCTACATACGGAGCTCCTGAATATGGTGCTGATGATGAAATAGCTTGTGACAATATTTTAACTTATAATATATGTATTTTAATCTTTTGAAAGTGTTGCTTAATAGCGTTGTGTGTCGTTTCTGGGCTGACGTTGGTACATAACTACTTCTCATTTCATTTGGTTTGATCTGAACGCTTCGCATACAAATTTTCACTCCCCTATATTTCCTAAAATATAGTGTTATTAGTCTTAGCACAGACTTTCATTGTTTTAGTTTTAAGAACTGCAAAGTCTATATACCTCGAATCGTAGTCTTTATTTATCAAGTTTAGCCCGACGCGATAACACAGCAAAAGTCTGTAGATTTACATTTTCAAACATCCATATCGTCTATAGTTTTACAACCTCCCAAATAGTCTCTGTATATAGTCAAGCGTAAAACCGATAGTTTAACATAATCATACATAGCGCCTATATTATAACAATCTGAAACGTAGTTTTACATGCTGATACATGACGACCATAGTTTAACATTCTCGCACATAAAGCCTAAAGCTCACCCAAAAGTATGCCAATCCATCTCATGGTGAAATGTTCAGACCTGGCTGTTCACACTGCAAATAATAGTCCAAGTGAGATGTCTGTACTAGAGGTATAATAGTGACAGCGGTGTTGAGCAGCGTCACTTGATCGTTTTTGGCTACCATATGGCGTTGAATTTTATACTTGAATGAATAAGTATAATTATTCCTTCTTTTCTACCCTCATTCGCCAGCTGAATCTCCTCCACACGCTTCTTCCGACACATTTCAGTAAGGTGGGAAAGGATAAATTTGCAATGCAGAGTCATTTCTTGTGAGATGCTACGTAGATGCCCCTAACTTTGGCTTTCAGTTTTTCAGGGTAAGACGAAAGAGAGAGAGAGAGAGAACGAGGAAACAATTACTGAGTAAACACAAGTTTTAAAAGGGAATGTAGTAATTGGGAAGAGAAATTTGAAATTGCTCTTTCTTTATTTTTATTAGACGCGTTGCCTTTTTTCACATCGTCATATATATGTAAACGCCTTATCCTGATTGTCTGTACTCTGCATGAAACATCTTGGCTTACTTGTTACATCTCATTACGTAGATATACCCTCCGTAAATCTAGTCTCCGTAGTAATTAAGGCGGCCTACTACAACTCACTTATTTTGCAATGAAAATTTACAATTTTCTTCCTTCCCGGTTATGTAACTACTGTAGTGGGGAAGTTTTTGGCCATTTTTTCATAGTTCCTTCTTTCACACACTTTTGCTACCTAGGGAATGGTTACGGAATATTTTTTTCTACCTAACCACACACTTTTCCCTCAAGTTTTTACCACCAAGTGTTGAAACCGTTAGGTAAAATGAGATTCTCCAATGAATACTGCTAAAATATACGGACGTGGGACGAGGCGAAAGTTTTAGTAATAGATACTATAGCTTGAATACGAATAGTGAAACGATCGACACTGCTTCTTTCGCTATCCTTTCACAAATGCTTTTCTATAGTTGCACTACCGGTTTCTCACTGTTAACTATTACGTTCTTCAGAATTTAACTATAATGCACCCTAAAAATGAACTACAATGCACACTAGAACTGTAATATACATCAGAACATAAATAACGATTACACTTGCAAGTGAACAATGATGTACAGGAGAATTTACATTATGAACTGTACGATAAGCAAGCTGCTATGTATTATACAAAAATGTAACACTTTCACTGTATGAAGGCAAGGACAGGGAACAAATTGCAAGGCTTAGGATCAAATTAGAATATCTTCGTAGCCTCCTTATACTCAGACATGATGATTAATCCAGGCTTAAAATACCCTAAATATAACAGCCACATGAGGATCCCCCGGACATGCATAATGTATACGGGATCGTAGTGTATTCTGTCTTCACAGCTTCCCTAGGCGCTATCAAGATTATAGTAAAATGTCAAAGGCTTATATAGACTTAGAATGTAGTTTACGATACGCTACACACAATTTTACTTAAAGAGAATACAATTAAGTCGTTTATTACTTCAGTCGTCCTAGATATAAGTGTTCACGATGCGTCCCAGGGAATCCGGTGGTGGAAGGGAAGAGCTTTTGTAGAAACGTGTCAAGAGAGAGAGAGAGATGGGAAGAGCAGAAATATAGTGAATAATGGTCAGAGGCTGAAACCAAGGCTTTAGATCTGATTGTAAGTTTTGGTACACACGTAGGGAGGAAGAGAAAAATCTTTTGTTTCATGACCCACACGCGTTACGCTTATATATCCCCTGTTCAATCTTTTCCGGCCTGGAATTCATCCATCTTGGGAAGGCTGGACGTGGAGAAGCGATTGTGAATAAGCTATCGATTTGTAGGAAATACTTTTTATTATTCACATAAACCGTTTAAACATTAAAATAATGTCTTTCCTTATCCTCTTGTCTCCCTCCAAAACTTTCATCCTTTCTCTCTCTCTCTTTTCTTCCTCTCAATTCCTCTCTCGTTCTTCCTTGCTTCTTCTTTATAGCACTAACACAGATGCAGAGACAATTTAACTCGAATTTTTATTTCCTCACGGTGTAGATACTTTTTGTTGTAACAATCCCATAAAAAGGATTGTCCATGCTCTAGCACTTATTCCTATTGAACAAAGCTAAGAGGAGCTTTTACTTAAAACACTTCCTTACATTTAAAATACTTCCTTACACTACGTCGTCAATCCTTCGATGGATTCTGTGTACTCTTGCTATTTTATAGACGATGAACTCTCTGGCGTTCTGATTCTACACATCTCCTACAGTCGTAACCTTCAGGACAGCCGTGGGGTTTAAATTAGAGCTCGGCATTCCTTTGTAGCCTGTGTGAAGTAAGAGCATGAAAGCAAAATCGTGTAAGAAATTAACTCTTGTACATTCAAGACCAAACTGACAGACGGTGTCACCATGTACTAGATTAATTCTCGATGGTATTTCCCAAATTAAAAGGAGCTATGTGAATTCTGTTTATATCGTCGTGTATACTTGGTATCTTTTTATAGCTACACGCTACACCACTTGTGGGTGGAACTTGATCTTCTGGTTCTGAGCTCAAAGGAATTTAATACATCGGAAGTTTGCAAAGTGGCTTTATAATTTTCAGCCGAACGCACGTGTTATGACTTATGTTGGGTAAGGCAGCGAGACCTTGAAATCCCTTTCCTTAAATATAATAAATCTGTGCGTAATGGTTAAATGATAGTGTTAAATTGCAGCTAGCGGCTCATTGCTAATACAATACATTGTACCATTTGACTCCTTTGAATGATAAAGAGGTCGCGTAGAAATATACGAAATTTCAGTCCTTTCAAACAACACACTGTTGCTAGTCTGTATGTGAATTAAAGCAATGGCGATCTTCAGTGGGCCGACACAGCTTTGGCAGTTACTTGGCTGGATTATATGGAATTGCGTGACGTGGAGATTGAGAAGCTAGGTGAGATCGTAGAACGAAGAAAGCTCCATATATCAACATTTTAACGCGTCCAGTCTTAAGCAGGGATCGCGTGGACCTAAATTCAACGTCAAAGTTAATTTGGAGTCAATGTAGTAGATACTCACCTTGGAGACGCACTGGTGTTGATTCTCAAAATACTTCTACTAATATACTTTGTACATATATCCATACTATTGATCGAATTGTGATAACATCACATACTCTAATACATATGTACTAATGAATCAACTATTGAGACGGCATGAGTCAAAACAGTGTATAATAATGAATGAAATTACCACCAGTCATGGTTGCAAACACCAGCGGCTGCTGCTAGATGGACATAACAGAAATTCATGAATTTTGTTGATGATACGTGACGATGAAATGGTATTGGAGAGTGAAAATCAGATATAATAATTGTGGACTGAAATGAGGGAAAGGTAAAAGAGAGAAAGGATATCCAGTTCGTCTACTGTTGTTACTACCCATTTGATCGTTAGTTCATGGGTTTATAGAGGAGGGGGAAACATTGATCTAAGAGCAGATTCATGTTCCACAGCTATCCACGTACCCTTCAAGTATTTTATTACGTATACAGACTTCATCATGTCTGCCGCCTCCTCTCCGTTGACATATACATCTATAGGTAACTATGCGAGCTTTAATGTGACACTTGTACCTTATCTAGACGCATCCTTCATATACAGATGTGTCGAATGTCAGTTGCAGACCATATAGTACCCAGGGCTACGCAGTGTCACAATGTACACACACTAGCTCAGTACTGTAGACAGTAAACGATGTGGTCTCCACAACTACCGCACGCACTCTGCACACAGTAATTCAAACTTGGAGTTAGGTCCCATAGGAAATACTTGAGTGTATAAGCAGATATTGCCTTAAATCTGACTAGATCTACTTATAGTTTTATTTCTACTGCAAATGTTCTATTCACGGCTGTGTTGTCACCTCTCTGATTTATTTTCACGTCATGTTGTGGGCCTAAACGATGATTACGATGCTAGTAATGCCCGACTTTGCATTTGGAGGGAAAAGCGTACTTACATGTCATAATTTGTTAATTAAATTACGTCATTAAATTACAAGTTCTTATTTAATAAATTGCTATTTAAAAACAATCAATGTACTTCAAACGGAAGTGTAAATCACGCCATTAAAAAGATACAAATTTGCACTACTTGCTCGCCCTAGATTTTTATTTTCCACATTGTTTTAGATACTGTAAATATCCTGCATACAACTTTTAGCTATCAACATCATCTTCAATATTTAATATTTGCTTTCTATTCCAAACATCAACTTCAGAAGTAGATATAAAGTATTTACGTCGATATTAAGAATTCAACATTGCGAACTGCCAAATTTAATTTAGACATCGACATAAAAATCCACTTTGAAATCCCACGGTTATTACTTTGGAGTTTCCAAAAATAATTTATTTCCATGCAAACCATCTCGGAACTTAAATATTGAACGGTTGTTTGTACAACCTTCGTATCTTACAAGCCTAACCCCAGGAATCTACTAAAAAATAAATTCAGAAAACCAGTGCGTGAGGATTCCTAAATTCTAGACTTTACCATCATGTATTGACACAAAGAAAACTTCATTTCCTCTTACATCCCCTGTGTTACACTTCCAAAAGTGTTCTTACAAGAGAATTTTAGATTCAAAACTTTCACATTTCGATTCGGAAGCGAAGCTGACGTCCGAAGAAAATGTCACGAAAAGAATATACGAACTAATACATTCCCCAACTTACTATAGTTATAGCGTCTGGCTTCCTGTACTACTACAGATATTGTCCATTAATGTTACTTGAAATGGCTAAAGTATCCAGGCTTTATTTTCAGAAACTATACATTATAGCAGTAGGAGTGCTTGAGTACATCAGAAAAACGGGTATACGACATGCAAGCAAGACTATTTGACATGATTCAATATGAACATAAAATGAAGTTTAGCCGCATTTCAGAACCAACAATAAGCACGTGGCAGTTGGTCAAGCCTTGGATAAAGACGTGAAGAAAAAACTGCGAATGAAAACCAGGATCTCCAGTATAATTCATGAGACGATAAACTGGTGTGTAAGTTTTGTAAGAAACTTACTTTCTATGTGAAAATAACGTAAAACTATTATTACTGCATATATCGGCAAAAATATTGCATATCAAAAGTATATTTCAAAGCTTTCACTAGCAAAACAAATACAAGTCCCTTCCAGAAACACTCAAAGGCTTGCACAGGAAATGCGCTATTATAACAAATCCTAACGGCGCTATTCCATTGTTTATTGATCTCTGAAAGAGAAAAGAAATACAGGGATAAGAAACGAAATTATTGGTGTATTTTTTCATAACCCCCTTCCTCATCATCTGTCAATGCAAAAAATATGATAGGTTTCCAAATAAACAAATGCGATTGCATGTTATTCAAGCTGAGAGCTTGTCAGGGATTTTTTGTTGAAGAAAAAACATGATAATCCGACGCTTGGAAAACAAAGTTTTACGACGAAAAAAAGTTGAGAGCAATAAGTTCTAAAGAGGAAAACCGAATACAAAATCCATTCGCGCTGATTTGAAAGAGCAAACAACAAGTTTTTCCTACTTTTCAAAAACTATTTCCCACTGTAGGCACAAACAAAATTATGTTCCTACTGGTCGCTTCCCACAAGCATCATATTTCAGCATTCATATAGAGAGTTACTGCCCAAGCAATGTATTCAGGAGTTACAATAATACTTCAGTAATGTAATGTCTCCCTGGCGTTATTGAAAATTCTCCTGTTTTCTTTGAAAGATCGAAAAGAAGTATGGCAAAATCAAAGTGCGATGTTTTGCAGTAAAATGACTCTTTTGAAGAAGAATTTCACTTATTTTTGCATCTTCTCTGCTAATGAATATAAATTCTAGATATCAACATCACCCTACATTCCGGAATATCACAACGTTGTCCTTCAAAGAAAAGTGGGGCGTCGTCCAAGAATTACGGCTCAGAACAGACGAGAGCCTGAAAGAATGTCAAGTGAAGAACAAAACTGACAATAGTGTGAAATATGAGATGCGAATCCAACATAATAATTGACAAAATAAGTCAACAACTATCTATATGTATCTACATGTATACACAGTGAAAATATAAAAAGAAATTGTCTGCATTTTTGTTTCGTTCTCAAGTTCAGTCGAAAGCATGATAACAAAAAGAAATTAAGTAGGTTAGAGGAAGAATAATACATAGTCAAGGGAAGTAGTTTTGCAATTCATTGCAATTTCAATGCTAGTAAATACCCGAATTTCAATAAAAATGAAATGTTCTATTCTCTACTTCTCCCCTTTCCTTTCACTTGAAAGAGAAAGAGAGAAAGCATGTCTTTCATTTATTTATATTTATTTCACGGCAAGTGCCTCTCTTCTTCTCAAAAAAGAATTCCTGCGGAGGAGTTCTCTAGTGAGTATTGCAGGAGCATAGAATTTCTTTGACTTGTACCCAGCAGTTCCTCTGTGGAATACTTTTTAGAGGATCTATAGTATATGACACTAATCGGTAAATTCTTCAAAGTGCTTGGAGGCTGAGGCCCAACAAAATTGACGCGGAAACTGGAGACACTGGGTTTGTAAACAGGGGACTTGGACTATTACAAGTATTATCTAGGTATTAGGTTACAAATGGAAAGACATACATTTTTTCAAGATATTTCTGTGCATGGTTTTTATTTCATTTGTATGTATAGATACATACAAAGTGATACATATCAAAATATATTGGAAGGATATAAAGATTAGTATATATCCATCTAGCTATAGTATATATCCTTTCAATATATTTTGACGCGCTTTTTAATTTTTTACACCTATTTTTGTTAATATGTATCTGTAATATGTAAGTATATGCATACCTTTCATTGTAGTAGGGCTGTATTTTTGTAAGTATTCCTGTACAATTTCCATTGTAACGCAGTAACATGCACACCTGTAATATATCCTTGTCACCTTTGCGAGCTTAATCGGATATATGTTTTTCAGCGTTAAAGGTCGCAGTCGTCCCAAGGCTCTACCCAAAATAGCAAGAAAAACCTTCTTGTTACATTAATAAATAAGGTTGTTCCGATCTGACTGTAAATATTTAACTCGGCCCACACTATCCCATAATTTGGAGTCGGTGAACTCACAGCGGTCACTTGTTTCCATTTTGTCATTCGTTTGATTGTATTAAGCGCCACCAAAACCATTATCTTGTCCCAGTGTCCCCTGTGCATCCAACGAAATCGAAGGATACCAAGAGCTGGAAACGCCAGCTTCATACTGACCCTGCATAATGCATGTTGTTCTACGCCTTTGCTTTAAATTTGTTGTTACCAAAAGGGGAAAAATATGGTGAACTTTCCTCTATTGGATTATGCGGATTCGCAGTACACAACCATTGAGTAACAAACTAACCATACGAGTAAGAAAATCTTTGGTGAATTTTGATGCCCACAATTTGCACAATGTAGACAAGTTGTTGGAGTATAATTTCCGCAATGTTGACAACTACGGGTAAAAAATAAATGAGGCAATGAATTAGAGCCGCAAGACCATATTGCTTGGATTAAATACTCACAGTCAACAAGTACTTTGTGGTGGTTGCATGTGTGGGAGCAACTCCGGAAACCTGTTTCAGCTGTTAAATTAGACTAAAGCTATAAAACATTCTCGGATGGAGATAAATAGAGCACAGCAGAGAGGATTTACTAATACAAGAGGGGCGGACTTTAAGACTGGAATATTTTTATTATCAAAGAGAGAAAAATATATTCGAGGCTCCACATAGGAAAGCTGCATATATCGTGGCTCACCAACTGGATCAAACGTAATGTTCATACTATACACCAGAGCTAACAAGTGTGAAGAGAGGGGTCTGAACGTGGAAACAACCTGTTGAAAACTTGGCATGTTGACAAGGAAAATGCCTCGCATGCTTTCCCTTCAACCTTCTGGTCATGTAAGTGCTATAAACTTGTAGAACGTCAAGTATGTGTATGTAGAGAAAGTCATTTTCAATCGGAAGGCTCCTACATACTAAGCATATCGGTTTCATATATGCAAACAATGTTGTAGACACTGTTGTTCCGTTGAAACATTTATTCGTCACACTCGTGTTCTTGTGCTTCCAAAATCCTGGCAAGCTTCTTACAGGGTTACTCAACTGTCTCGATAAACTAACGTGTAAAATTCCAAAAATTGTTCTACAAAACGCTTCAATTATATAAACGAAAGTTCCTGAACGAATTTGCAGCCCATACATTTTTAGTAGTTTAGACAGTCGTTCCAGGAATAAAACGCCAGATTTTATGTCCAGTAGGATTTAGAAAGTACTAGTATGACATACATAAAAAGCGATCATTCGCTGAGATGTGTGTGCAGAGTATCACTCAGCCGATAACATGTGTCCGTAGTATGGCACATCTTTCGAGAAATATTTGCTAAAATGTCATTAATGGGAAATCTGTGTGCAAACTGTCTCTTAAGATAAATTTATTCTTACAACGGTTTAAGTATCTTCTGCGTTGCAGTAGCACATCTTAAACTTGAAATAAGCGAATGAGATATGTGTCAAAAGATGAAGGATGAGATTGCACAAGGCTTGTTTTTTAGGGAAGACAAGGAACCGATAGTGCAGGAAGTCATGAGCCACTGGTGTAGTATGTGTTCTATGCGCTTTATGATCAAGGGTGATGATTAAGAGAGGAGTTGACGGTGGAGGAAAGAAACTGCGTACATTAGAGCTGTTTACCTTTTTTCCGGAGAAGGTCATCTACAATGATAGCGCTGATGGTGAAAATGTTGCCGATGGAAGCGAATGTAGCCACGTTAGTGATGAAAACAAGCCGAAAGAAGCGAGGCCAATCATGATCTTGAGGGATGTTAGTGGTGTTAGTTCCGTTGCGAAAGGCTACTACATTATGGGAAGAAGACGTCATCTTTACCCTTCAATGACAAGTTTTATGTTCGACTGAGTGAGTTCTGGATGTAATTTTTATTTTTTCTCTTCTCTTTATTTTTCTTCCTCAGGCTCTTTATATCCTCCTAGTGTAGTCAGTTATCTGGTTTCCAATTGCTCACAAAGGATACCAAAAGTGACAGACTAAAAATGTCCTGGTCGTCCACTCAAACTGTAAGCTCTCGGATTCCTTTATCTCTATTGTTTTGTTGCACGTCTCTGCCGCTTCCCATCAAGTTCACTTCTCATTGGACGCATACGCTGTTTATATAAAAGAAGGACATAAATTTTAAGATTTACTTCATGTCTCACACACACACCATCCTTTAGGCTACTCTTAGGTTCTATTCAAGATCTCCTCTTTCTATAATAATGTCTCTGTTGTACACTTACTGTTTGCGTAACGTACAATCGTAACTACCTTTATAAAGCATGTACAATGGTTACAACAAATATATACAAAAGTTACTGGATGTGCTGGGAACATGTAACAACACTTAATAGAAAGCTCCCGCATGCTAGCAGTGCATTGTAACACTCGTATAACTGTAACAACCAGTGTAAAAGATGTCGACAGTATATAGAATATAATACAATCTATCGTCCCTATCAGAGCCACATTCCTTTGGAACAGTTGATTTTAACAGAGGGAGAAGAAATCCGGGAGAAATAGCCAAGGATTCCTTGGAGATTTGCTGAACATAAAGTAGATGAGTAAACTAACCATTAAACAGAAGTAAGCAGGACGTAGGGAAGTAGTAATGATTCAGGGAGAGAGTCCTTTCATTCCCATCCAGCCTCTCTTAACTTAACTTCTAATGGACCTTCCTCGCCAATTTCCTACGTAATATAAGTGTCCACACGGCTTACCCCTACCAAGGCCAAGCAACGAATTGAATACGGTGTGAGCGGCTTGGTCTAATACCTATTATTCTCTCATTTCCTCACGCTCCTATCCTTCCCCTTAGTATTTCCTTCCCGTCTATAGATAACTGTATACCCCTACACACACACTGTGCTCGCTCTCAACTCTTGCAATCGCGTACCACAGAAATCCTTAGATACAGCACTCGCATATACGTGGTATAATATACAATTTATATAGAACTTTAATGGTAATGAAAAACTCATCTTCTGTATATGGGCCTTCATGCATTTATTACATGCGTATCTATGTTCAACTTAAGTACTTATGTAAATACTGGCACGTATACGTATGGATCCTCGTTGTAGAGTAACTTTTTATAGCATTATTGCCTTGTGTACGTCGTATGAAATTCAAACTGTAGATGTAAAGTGTTTCCAAATAACTGAGGTTCCTTCCCTCAGCAAGCTAAACATATTTGAATTGAGAAGCTAAAACCTTTCTCTTGTACACTTTCCCTTACCATGTAAATACTTGAGAGTTCCACAATATTACTTAGATATTATATTCCCCATGCGCTTTGTTGTTCCAACTTGAAAAAAGCCAGGAAGCATGACGAAGTAGCATTTCACTAGTGTACTACAACTAGGGATAAAATACAAACTGTAGCATCTATAACTTGTGTGTAAAATCTTGTGTAGTGTATATTTTCATATGTAATGGAAATTGGTTGGTCGTTTGAGAAAGTGTTTTAAACACTTGAGGTGAGACGCAACGTGAAAAGCATACTCACGCCTTCAAATACACTGGGGTCATGTTATCCGGAATTGCTCTGAAAACGCTCAAGAAACTCAGTCAATGGAAAGTGTTGCGTAACTCTGTATTTTCCTCCAAGTTGTAGTATGTAGCTTGTCGAAGTCCAACGGCAAGGACCTCATTTGCCCAACTTTTCCTTTCATGCATACATATTTACATGAAGGAGATTTGCTTTCATTTGGAAACAATTTTACCGAGTAGTAGCATACTAAATTTGTAGAGCACTACTGTTATGACGTCAAGAATCAATCTAAACGAGGCTCCTTTAGGACGCCTTTTATGTAAAAAGGTTTTGATTAAAAAGTGAATCTAATTATGAAGACACTGCATTAAATGTAGGTAAGAATAATTATTAAAGTCGTACCACATCTGCGTCATTTTATACATCAACGCGCGATATTCACAGTTTAGTTTTCTAATAAAAAATTCAAAGTGTATAAATACATCTAGAAAGCATTAGCCAAGTGGCAATAATGATTCATGACAGAGTTAAGCTTCGCAAAATATGTACATATGTACCAATAACAATGTTTTTTTACTTGCTTTGCGCTTATTTTTATTATTGTGCTACACTTATTACGTTCTATTTTCCATTGTGGCTGATACGTATAGGTAGACAATCGATACCAAGCTTACATGATCTTCATGAATTTTACGAACATTGTGATATAGACACTTATAACAAGTTTTACGGCCGTACGTTCTTACAACGTGCAATATAGACCATCATAGCATCAAGTTCCACAGAACAGGACTTAATTTTCGAAACGGGAGCATTACCGACGCTAAAAAACAGACAGCGAATAAATTTTAGGGCTCATAAAAACTAAATTGATGAACTCAAAGTTTCTATATTGTCTTGTGTGGAGTCAAGATATGAAGCAGGACCTCGCGCGTAGGAGTCAAGTCTGGATCGAGCCATCCACATTTTAGTATTAATACCCCTAGGATTACACTGCACATGAATCGTACTAATCCCGCACCGCAAGAGGAAATAATAGCTAGTTATTGTTATTATACGTAAGCTCGAGAGTCTGTATATGAGTGGGCTCTTTGCAAAAGTGTTATCAGCCCGAGTCCATGTGCAGCAAAGAACGACGCCCACAATTCCTAAAACTTGGCCCTAGCACATGTCTTAATAAAACTAATAATGAGTCTTCCAATCCCTCTTTTATTCCTCCAATAAGCAAATTAATATAACATTGGAAATTATCTCTTTCCAAACCTTGAAATTGTTCCTTATATGAATGGCCAGAGTGTTAACTTATATATAGACGTACATTACATGTAGATACAATAGAGAAACATACACGAAAAGTTTGTAATCTTGAAGCAAAAGTTGAGTGTTATTCTAAAAGCAAATTACCTAGAAAGATATCTTCAGTTCACACACCTCCACTATTTACACTTCTCTGCACACTTTATCATCATACAACATTACTATTACCTTGGTGGTGACAGGTATTGCCATAATGTGAACTGTGAATCACATCCCTTCTCACATAAAATCAGCGGGTAATCCAGATATCTGTGTACTTCGCCTTATCCGCTACCTACCTCCATTTTATTTCAATTGACTAAGTAAGCTACAGCATGCCACTTAAATTAATTCACACAGACAAGGTTTGCTCCCAGCGATCCCTTGTAAGTTTAAATCTCCGGGGATTTGTAATTCAAAGTAATTCACCAAGCTCTGTTTAAGCTTGAATTTTGCAAATAAGTAACAGATTGAACAATCCAACTTCTTAATTCACCTCGAGAAATGATAGAATATTCACAGTACATAAGATTGCCGGAAAATATTTAATTTGTCAAAGCATCAGTTATATTTCAGAGGTTAATATATAAAATTAGGAAAGCTCACAGGCAATGATATTAACATGGGTAAACCCGTGCGAATCAAGTTTGTATTGTGTTGTCTGAGGATAAAGAAGGACAAGGAATGGGAAAAAAATGCAATATCCAATTGGTCCTAAAAGAAATTACGCAACGAAGGTAGTGAAAGGATAAAAACAAATTCCTCCGAGCTACCTCTCCCGTATAATCTTACCCAGACAAATGAAATCCATCTGATGGATAATCCGTCGTGTGTGGAAAGTGAAAGCAGCTATAAGTCAATTGTGATAAAAGAAACGTGGCTATTGATAATGCAAACACTGGAATAAACACACACTGAAAGGAACAAATAGGATTGACGCATATGTTGATACAACTATCTAAATATAATACTTGTATGATTGTATACTTGTGACCCGATATGTAAGAATTTATCCAACCATGTAAGTATATAAAAGGATACGTCAGCATCCATAAGGTTGTAAAAAGATATGCAAGAATTTTTTAAATGTGCCTGTAATACATAATCCTCCAAACACATAAAAGCATTGTACTCATGCAAGAGAAAATACGTTCAAAACAAATATTTCCTCCACGACATCCTCCATTTTTGTATGCTAACTTAGAGAATCACCTCTGTAAATTAAGAGTTCCCAGGAACAAGAAAATCCATAGTACAAAAGTAGGATTTAACCATGGAGTCTGACAATATTTTCTCTATTCACCTTGAGCAAGGATGAAGGAATGTCAAGGTAATCATGCCTTAGGTTTTGTTTTCAATCAGATGTACTTACAGTTGCAATATGTACCTATATAAAGCATGCACTAGCGCTGTGCCGTACTTACTTATACTTATATTAAAGCTTTTTTATAATGCTTTATGCTGAACAATGCTATAGGTACTTATTAAATTAGAAATGCTTTTAGTGTCGCCAACGGAGTGCCTCTCATTATACAAACTCCCATTTATTATTTTCTACTTTTACTTAATTCTTTTCATCGGGTGTGCATTAGTTCTCTGCTTTTATTTTTCGTATTCACTCTCACTTTTCTCATGTATTTACACTGTCGTATCTTGTCACTTGATTTGAGCGAAACATTAATTGAGTTAACAACTGTCTGCAGGGCCCACGTTGTTCCTCGTCGAGGAATTACTTGGAGCGAAAATGCATGACCTACATATTATTCATTTGAGCTCACATGAAAAGCAAAGTTTTAGACAACATTCACTATATTAGTGCATACCTTTACGCTTAATTAGTATATACGTCCATTTCCACTTTACTAGAAGATAATATCAGTATATGATTTCACAAAAGATTTTAGTTTTGTAGATGTAGATACATTTAACATAACTAACTTGAACAAAACATATGCACGTTCCTTCAACTTAAACAAAACAGTTTGCAGTTCGTATATAAACTTATACAAAGCAATTGTGTAGGGTGTAACTTGAGGAGGATAGTGGAAAGTGTTTGAATAAATAATTCGACACAGCAGGTTATGCCCGAGAATGAAAAACATTGTCATGTAGATGAAAAGGCTTTGATCCTCATATCCCATGACCTAGCACCGGGAGGTTTATTAAGAAGGAGAGAGCAGGTATATTATCTCCTGTAATTAATAGGGATTTCATCAGGCAAATACCTCTGGCAATTCTATGAAGAAGTTGATAGGGGGGCGAGAGTTATGCAAGAAGAGTATCTAATAATAAATTACTGCTGGTTTTTGATTCGTTCCAGGAAATTGTATCCTCTCGCCAACAAGGGCTAAATACTAGGAAATTCTGAACGAACTATAGTTCCTAAATTTGAAGGATTTTATATTTATTAATAAGTCCAACTTTTTAAACAACCTCCTCTTTTAATTAACTTATTCTCATACACGAAGTGGGGAACAACACTTGCGAGTAATCAAGTTCGTTTGTGTGTGCCGGAAAAGTTTCTAAAGCTCAACAACAGATGATGAAAAGCTTTCAACACATACATGAGTACCTGGGTATTTTACACAAAATTTTCACAAGAAAATTGCACCTACACACGTTTAAATTTCTGGCAAAATACGACGTATACGAGGAAGAACTTTAATAGGGTACTTCAATGTTAGGAATATTCCATTTTTAGCTTTGAAATTAAGCTTCACAGCTTGAGTGCTAATATACCGATTTAGCTTTGTACCATCTTTCGACGTTGAAATGCAATTTAAATCGAAATACCAGCCTTGTTACGTAACGATGGGAGTGATATTAATTCCTATAAATGACATTCTTGTAATGAAAGAAAAATAGGAACAAGCCCTGCCTTGAGCATCATTGTCCGCAAATAAATGCACCATTACGAACCCTCGAACACCCATACACACAACAAAGAAAATGCCATTCAGCGAAGACGCTTCACTACAAACTAATTTGCAGTTCTTCTTTTATTGAAATGTGCAGCCTTGATTAGCTAAAAATGGTAAACCTACATTTAAATTGGTTTTTATAAAGCCGGGACATGACGGCAGTCGGAGTTATTTGCTGCAGGAAAGCCAATGAGGTAGAATTAAATTCCCAAGTTAGTATTCGAAATTCATCCTGTCACCAAGGCTTTCCACTTCCTTTTTCCATTCTCTCTTTCATATTCCATCTCTTTCTCTCTCTCACACATACAAGCTTATCCTCACTATAGTCGCGCACAAGAGTGAGATGTTGCCTGGAATGTTATCCAGGACCCGCTGTATTGTGTTCACAGTGCCCTCCAACAATACCACGTTAAGTCTCTAGGTATGTCGGTTGCATCGGTGGCTTCCCTTTATTTTCATGTCCTTTTCTAGAACACAGTTTTTTCCATTTACTCGAAGCTCACTTTTTACACACCCATACTGCATCTTAAGCTTAGGGCAGATAGAAGCTGTACAGCGAATGTATTAAGCACATTCAGGTCTGCGTACTTCCCAAGTATTCTGATGACAGGAGACACATCTTCATATCTGTACAAACAGATATATGTACCATAGGTGGAACAAATCCGTCGGAGCTATTCTTCTCCAAACGTGGTCTGTCTTTTGTGCTCTCAACACAACCGTACAGCACAGAGGTTCTTTGCAGTACATTAGTGCTAAACTTCCACTGTGTAACATACATAACAAAAAGCACTACTGCCGACGTCTCTGTTGCTTAGTAATTTTTATCACGCAGGAATCCATTTATGCATGTGATGCGAATACATTTTGGCAGACTACTTTCATGTAATATACATTAAGCTTTGCTAACGCAACGGTGGAAATGAATTGTCAAATAACCCCTTGGTAACTATGCTCCAACAATATTCTCATGGCTCACAATATGTAAAGGTGGATCAAGTTTTAAATAGATTTTTACCCCCGTCAATTTCTCCCACTACATAACTCCATTGACTATCAAATATGTTGTTGTCAATCGAGCTTCATGCTCTGTATACTACAAGAATACATCTGAATGCCTTGTTAGTACGTTTATAACACTATATTTTATACCCCTGTATTTAATCTTCTGCGGATAAGGAAAACGGTAACGCATTCCTTATGTTTAATGCGCTGATCAGTTACATTAATTAGGCTTCCCAGTCATTTTCTATTAAAAGAAACTTCGTAATACTCGCAAAGTAGAATTGCGAACCAAAATGCCATTACGATTTATTATTATACTGCTGAAATCAGCTTTTGACCTTGTGTGCACCATGAAAAACAAGCTGGGAAATGATTATCGTAAACGAATGAACTCAGCTATAAAGTGATTGGAGTTTAAAGGTAACAGAGAGGTAATTAGAGGGAAAAGACACGCGATGGAGACGTGTGTCAGGGGTAGGATTTTGTACAACAAGAATAATAGAAAGAGCTATTTTCTGTCAAAACCAAGCCTTTGTTTATAGAAAGAGAGGGAAAAGAAAAATGCTACGTCTGCACTTAAATCAATCTGAATTTACATGCCTGTTTTTCTATACACGCAAACATTACTCCGTTCTTTGGTAAACGCAGCAATTTCCCAGGGTCTCGGAGGCTTCGAGTTAACTGCACATCTCTAGTGTGCATTGTAATTATTTATTATACATATTATCCTGCAGCTTTTGTGTATATAAATCCAGGAACAATCAGAATGGTTATCGACAGTATTACGTTTCACACGAAAGCCGCAAAAAGAAAATATTGTTCGCTTGGGTTAAGATGAGTTTCCAGTTCTTCTGGTATCATGAGAATATATTTTGATGGGCTTTCTGAACCGCGTGACTTAACAGAATAATTTAATCACGGCCGTTGTGGCCTTCCACTTTTCCCTTACACTCCTATAACCATTAGTATTAAACGTTATACTTAAGAAATTCGACGAATTTCCCATTTGCCCCATTGTCTCTTCCAAGAATTTTCTTCAACATTTTTTTCTTATGGGGCTAGTTTCACTAGAAGTAATAACATGTTTGCTTTATTGCAAGCCTTTCTTGGAAATTTCATTTGATGTCATTTATTTTTAAGAACTGAACTATGCCCCATTGGAGAGTTGAATAAATGCTTAAGTGTCTTACAATTTTTTACCTTGAGACAGAATTTATTATTCCATTGAACTATACATGCAACGATTTGTAGTAAATGTAACTTATTCGGAACATTAGATGCAGCAAATAGGAACGATACATGCAACAAATCGAAACGCGACTACAGATAGCTGTAAAACTAGCTACGCCGCAGAAAATTGGTAATACATATAGATACAACACATAACAACGATTTAAAACATGACTGAACATAAAATTCGATTAAACTTGTAATAATGCAGAAAACATGGAAATTGTTGTATAAATGCTCACATACAAAATTGAAACAAGAATGTTTTGAGGCATTCAAGATTCACGACAGGAATTTAAATGCTATAACAAAGTCACGTATGATAACCCTCTAAGCTGGATGTTGCTAAAGTAAAGAATATCAAAGTTTGTAGATGGGAGCATATGGTAGCAACTCATACTACAGATTAGGGGAAAACATCTTTAAAAATTGTTTGAATAGCATCAAAATGGGTGTTCTCCTATTGTCAAAACCATGCGGGATTTAATTTTGACCAAGATATGGAAAGATGAGTAGTGTGCAGAATGGAGATAGGCGAGCTAGAATTTAATTTTAACAATAACAACAACAGATTCCTGTAGAGAAGAAAGCGGTTGGGAGATTCCACTTTATAATTGGAACGCACTCCAGTAAAAAGTGTGGTTTTCACTTGAAAGTCTTTCACAAAACTCGTTACATCCATGTACCTACACGGGGTTGTTGTACATAAAGTATATACGCTCCTCATCAAGTGGACGCACTCAACCGACAAAGAATCCCATAACCGCCTAAAAAGTATTCGTTTTATTTCATTACTCCTACTCAGGAGAAGACTCGTTCAACTTGAGATAAGAAAGCTTGTTTAGAGTTTTCTCTTGAAAGGACCACTGCATACATTGCTATATCAATGGTAGAGGAAAAGGTAATATTTTGCAACAGAGCTGGACAAGGATGGGGACAAAAGGACGACAGAACTGGACCTCAGGAGTAGAGAGGATTTAGCCATTACTATCAACTTGACGAAAACAGACAATTGAGGAGTTGAAACGATTGCATCGCAGGTAGGAATCTTTTCCTTAGCTCTTCAGTCCCCTGAAAGCATGCTTGTGTACCGCCAAGTGCAATGATTAAAGCGTACACATGGTTCTAACGTATATAGGAATATGTACAATATATGTATAAGCTAGATTCTCTGCGGAGAATGCACCTACTGAATTTTCTGTATAATATAGATACAAATCTTCATTCTAAGGTATATTTCAGTTTCTGTTAAAATACATATGCATGATCCACAATATTCGTAGAATTCACATATTTTTTCTCCTTACTTTGAGCAGTAAACACAGGCGGGATTTTTAAGTTTTAGACGTTCTACAGGAAAGCTACGAACACGCTTAATTCTATAATTCAGCTCCAATAATGTAGCAAGCTTTTGGAAGTTAAAGCTTGCTTCCCGATTACAACTTAACTCAACCTCCAGCAGCAGAATTTTAGCAAGATAGAGCCTATACCATATATATTTTGAGTGTACACGAGGAAGATTAACTTTTCAATTGTTCTGCTTCATGAAAAGTACAAGAGAATGGAGAGGTAAGTATATTAGCTGTGTAGTAAAAGGGTCTCTGAGTGCTACGAGATGAATTGGGTGGAAAATATTGGTATATCAACAGGCTCTTCTACCCCTGCTCCTCTGATGTTGAGCATATCATTCTTAGCATTAGCATGTCAAGCTAACATACAAAGGCCTAAGCTGAGTTGAAGTTTTGAAAGGGGAAATATAACCGAAAACATGCTTATACTGCTCAGTCACTACTATAACATTGCCACTGTAACAGTGTTCATAATGTACGTAGGTAAATCCAGCGCATCTGCCTGAAGTAGACAAGTCTACTTTGAGCTGTAAACACAATATGTCTCATATAAAAACTTTTTTGGCAACTGGAAACTTTCTCTCTCTCTCTCTTTCACTCACTCCCTATTTCACTCTCTTCCACTCTTTCTCTCCCACTTTATCGGCCCATGTACAGTGAATAAACTCATCATGGTCTCAGTTTTTCCCCAACTCACTTTTCCTCACTCTACCTTCCAACCATGCTTCCGTGTCTCTTTACCAAACTTACGTGTAACTTACTTGTGGTACGCACGTACATGTCTTATGGACTTACTCCCTTCATGAACTTACTGGTGTTATGAACCTTTATAGATTCTTGCGATATGTTCATACTAAGTTCATGTATGTCCTACTACAGTAGAGTTCATACCTTTTCAAATACCTTCCTACCTAACTAAGGGTTACGTTCATATCTTTTCATGTGACGCAATAACATGCATGCGTTTTGCTTATAGGCTTCATATTATAAACCAACTTGACTGGCGTTCACGCTTGTTACCTGCATCTACACTACTACGTATTGAATCTTATGGTTGTAAACTATGACACTGGTATCAACTCACAATCGCTCTGGTTTCACCATTAAAATCAGATTCATCTCCTGGCCAACTTGTAAAAGCCTCCTAGTGAGTGCATGGAATTGAGTGAAAATCATTCAGGTATGTTTGAATGCTCACATGGAAAATATCCATGTGGAGACCCACATAGTGTAACTGCATACTTTTCATGTATGGAATATCTAGCCTGCAAGTCGTAACCTCAAATCAACTCTCTCTCACCACGGACTGGCACGGAAGGGTAAAACCTTGTTTTTCATATTAACACCCACGCATTTGCATGTATGTGACACCATGTATATGTAAACTTCGTACATAGTCTCTATATATAAAGCATGTTTGTAGAGTCTCATATAATGCACAAAACTTGAATGCAAAATAAGCGACAATTATGTGAATGGTAGGCGTTATAAGTATGTGCATGCAACTGCTAAAAGAGGAAGGATAGGAAGCATTAAATTCCTATTCGTTTTAAGTGGTTCAAGTTTCAAAATTTGAATCCATAAATATTTTTAAGTTCTACCATCTCCTTCTCTTTCCACCTTTATTATAACGCGTAAATCCGTAAATCAGACTCTTTCCGTTCACCCTCCCGTGAAGTTGATGTAATAGACACCGTGAAGTTAGTGCGGCCTGGTGTGGAACTGTAATAGTGCCGTGTGCATTTAAGGGTTTTGCCAAAGGCGAATAGAATTTAGTTTTTAAAATGTTTATCAATCATGCACGGAAAAGTTATACATATATGAATTAAGTTTAACCATAAGCAGTCGGTGGAACTAGTACGGTCGAGGTTTTAGTTTTTTAAAAGTGTCTGCAAATGTGGAGGCGATAAACTTTGGTCTTTTAGAGACCCACGATGTGTGGTTATGCCAAGGGGAAAGTCAAGCCAAGCGGGTCACATTGGGGAAATTATTAAGTTTACTCTTCCCGTTTTAATGCAAAAAAGTCGGTATTATTAACTTGCACTAATAACAGTAATTCCTCCAATTTATTACAGAAACGTCCGATTGTGGGCAAAACTTGAATAAGAAAGGTTTTTAAGTGTAAGGTAATAAGTTTATGACGTTGTACATACGGTTGGATACAAGCGCGCGATTTTACAAGTGCATATGAATTCATATAAGCTTTCTTACAATTCCATAAGGACAAATTATTGTTTTTATCTCCAGATAATCTTTTTAATGCATAAATGGTTCTGCATAATGTATACACCGAGATTTCGATGCGTATAACAAGACTGTACATTCATTCACGAAAGCAGTCGCATGTACATGCATGTAATCAGTGATCTTACAGTTTGCAATTCTCTCCCCTTTCTTGTTTCCCCACGCACAAACATTTTCATGTTCCACACATACAGTCTTTCATCTCATATCTGCTTTCCCTTTCCATCTATAAACATTTTCTTGTCGAATACATACAGTCACTCGTTTCTATTATACAAAGGACTTCGTAACACACATGCATACACATAAACACAAAGACCTCTCAAAAAGTTGTTTCCATTAAAATTGCTGGAGTGCACCTTGATCTATACGGAACGGATGGAGGAAAGATACAAGAATTCTTTTAGTGCCCTCGCTACATAACATGTCACCTTTATAGGTCTACAAGGCACATACTGATTCTGCACAATGGAGCTGGCAAGGTTAATCAGCCCGGACGCGGAGCTCAATCTCAAGTTTTAAGCTATATTGCATTTTTATGTTGGGAATGTAGACTGAATTTAAACAATCACGTCTAAATCATTTTTTCTGAGTTTCGAACGGAACGAATCCACTCTGACGGTAGATCATGCTTAAAATTGAGAACAGTATGTGTTATATAGCAAAACGTATATAACTTGGCTCGAACGAAGTCATCCTAAAGTCTGCACAATTTACTACCACGCTGTAGATGTCTGACATATAATTTTACTATGTAGCAACTTATTGCTAGTCATGGCTTTTATATAAGATTTTTGATCAGAGTTCCCTTTACTCCTGACGGGAGCAACAAGATGAGCCTAATTTTTTTCTGGAACTTGCAAGAGAAGACTAGCTCGATCTAACTACTTTTCATGCCCCATTGTTTCTATCTCTCTATCAGAGATTTGCGATTATGCCGGATCCCTTATTCGAATACGAAATAGGATCAAGCGAAAAAATAATGATATGCCACGTCAACTGTGCTTCACTTGCCTAGAAATGACGTATCCGAAAATCCAATCATGCTTTTCCCCAAATATAACAACCCTGCATATAATTCCATTTCTTTTTCCATCCATCTACTTCCAGAAAATATGAATTAGTTTCCAATTATTACTCAGCTACTAACTTCATCCCCCCGTTTGTATTAACAAGGTACTTATTTCATATGTAAAAGTCTCTATTTAAATAACTCTATCTATTGAAATTTAAACTGATTCTGCGTATACAAAAGTTCTTTTTGTGTATGAAATCCGTTCTCATAGATGCTTTTGCCCATATGTATAAAATTGCTTTTAATGTTTTTCTATTTGTATGAGCCGCTTAATATACCTATCTGTAATATTTCTTTAGTATAGCAGTTCAGACGAAAGATGTTTTTGTTGTACAAAATGGTATCTCAAAATGAGAATTTGTTTGTGCAAAAAATGATACTGTAGACTATATTGCTGTACACGAGGCTTTATCCTTGGGTTTTCTCACTCATCTTCTATAATTTATTTCATGTCAAGATTACTCAAAAGTTGCCGGGAAGAGTAACTTGTACAGAAAGGAGATAAACATGTTACAATTTTTTGTGGTGAAGAGTAGTATAACTACCATCTAACTAATATATCTGTTCAACTGTATGCCTTAGATGAAACTATTGAAAAATTAACGCGATGAAATGAAATGAAGATGTATGAAGTGTGGGAAGAGGGAAAAGAATTGGACGGGGGAGCGACGTTCCTAAAGAGAGAGCGGCAGAGTAAGAACAATGTCTTATATATATATAGTAAAAGTGACACAAACGAAAGACTGGAGTACTTGACACACAAGAACGTTCATTTATTCTCATATTTAGTATTCCGAGTCTCCCTGAAAGATTCACGTCGTGATTTCTCCTTTTACTCTATATATATATACTTACACGTTCACAACTCTTCTGGTCGCACTTAAGGAAGGAGACAGCACTGTCTCCTTGATGCTCTCTTCTTTCTTTGTACTCTCTCCTTGTTGTAACCTGGTCGTCGTCATGTAGGCAGGAATAGTACATGTACTAAAAACCTGTTAAAGAAAGAGAGTCAAGACAAGATTTTCCATTCACGTTCAAGTATAATGCCTTCGGTAGAACAGTTGTGTGCCTCAAATTACACAATTGATATGTTTGTCACCCAACATGCTTCTTACTGTTCGGCAATTCCGGCTATTCTGGTTCCACTCTATAGTCTACAGTACAATCACCTAACTTTGCTAGTTCCCCTGTTCACTCAACTTACTAAACGCTTCGTAGTGCTCGTCCAACTTACTAGATCCTCCGTTCACTCAACTTACTAAATGCTTCGGAATGCTCAGCCAACTTATTTGATCCTCCGTAGTATTCGTTCACTCAACTTACTAGATCCTTCCTATTGCTAACACAACTTCCTAGATTTTCATAGTGTTCATGTAACTTAACCAGTAGATCCATCGTGGTGCTCATCCACAACGAACCAGACCTTTGTTACAGGGCACATCTAACTTCTGGAACCTATTCAGTTTACAAGGAACCTCACTAGATCATTCAGAGTGTTCACAAAACTTAGTTCTTTCGTAGTTTACTTCTAACTTATTATACAGATAGTGATAGTGCACACCTAGCTTTTGTGGAATTCTCTCCAGTTGAGAAAGAACGAAGGTCAAAAGTAAAAAGTCTGAGTAAGGTAAGCAAAGAAAATAGAAGAAAGAAAGCTGAAAATAAGGGTGACATTTCAAATTACTGCACATCACAAAACACTCTCTCTGCTTCGTTTTAACGTATTTCAAGATTCGTAAATTGGATCCGTGTGTGAATGTTGACAAACTCACAGAGGACAAGTTGGACAGAACAGATGACAGGTTCTTTGCACGGTGTTAATACTGTCCGGGTAGTTTGCATTATGTAGATACAGTTGCTTATGTAATATAATGGTTGTATTTAAACAGTAAAACCTTGAATTTTTAGAGCTCAACTCACCCAAGCTAAGCTGGCATGATTATTATTTATGAGATAAACAGAAAAGTTTTTAACTCGAAACTTCTGTACTGAGAGATACTAAAATTTTGTTTAATTTTTCATTCCCTTTTAGTACTGTGTGTAGCAAACTGTTTCATACACCGTAGAGCCCACCAAAGGGATGCTAAATTGGTATATCGGGCACGCAAAAAGCTTCACTAACATTTGTAATTTTAATAACCCTCTTAAACCGTGCATTACTGTGCATATATGAACCTAATGGACCTGACAATTTTGAAATAACGTGAGCGAGTCTGCAAGCAGAAATTTGCCGGATCTTCAGACAAGTTTTCATTAGTGATAAAGTAAATCTTCTTGAATACCCTAAAATTCGTGCTTTAAAAATTTAAGAGATGGTAGAAACATTAGCATATGTAAACGCCACGTTTTCCAGCACTTGCTAGAAAGCAAGCAATTTTAACTGGAATCGGCTTGAATACAATATGGGACTGCAACCGTCGTATGTCTTGTAAATTTGCATGTGACAAATTTGTGGTAAGGAATTATTAAGTTAGGAATTATTACCATCCATAAACTCCAGTGTTTAATTTAGATTATGTAATAGCTCAACGGAAGGTTTAATTATTCAACACCAGTCGTGAGGCCAATAAAAACTCACAAGTGTTGCTTCTAAAGCCTTAAACAAGCTTCCATTATTAAAATTACTAGGCATTCCAGCGCTTGAGTGTATGCATGACAGTGTGCTCCATATAATTATACCTTATTGTGAACATCGTACAATGCTATGCACTTTAACACAAGAGGCTTCCCAAGGAGGCAGCTGGTTTTCTCTACCATGTGCCTAGTTGCTTGCGAGATTTTCTCAACTGTAAAATTTAAAATTTAATGAAAAAGGGTTGCCAACGAGGGAATATAACCTCTCTGTCGTATGTTTATACCATAAAAAGGAAGATCAGTCATGTAGAACTCGTTGGGAGAGATGTTCTATACCGCCATAAATACCGACGTACCATGTCATACAAATACAGACGTACACAAAAACACTGAAATATACACACAGGAGCACTATATACATACATTACAATACAATTTTACTTGACTGCACGATATGACATATATATTATGTGCTATATTAGATGAATATTACAAGGGTTCCCTATTCTTACTCATAGCCACAGAACGCGTGAAAACGTGAGAAGGAAAAAATATTATAAAATTTCATTTCATCACTTATTGCTTTCTATAGCCTGGAGTATAAATCTAAATTTAGTCTGCAATGAAATTATTTTCTGGCGTATATACAGCCTTCCCTACATATTTGATCTCGTGCTTCTATGTCGATTTCCTTTAAAGAAGTTTCATGGAAATTCTTTTTTTGAAGCTCAAGTAGTTGTATAGTAGCTCTCGCTTGAAAAATAATACACGGAGTACAGATACAGATACTCGTGTAGAAACCCAATCTCTATGTTAAAGTACACCTTTGAAAAACAATCAACTGTAAAGAACATCCTGTTTGAAAACTAATACACACTTAAACGCTTCCCGTAAAATTTCCTGAAAATCTAGTTTATACAATGCTACAACATGAAATTTTCTTGCATGACGCACATCCAGGAACTCATTCGCAGCAAGTTCATTCGCTTGGTCGGAGTGACAACGAAAGTTGTGTCATGAAAAGAAGTTTCATAAAGAGGAGAAAATGAAACTACCACTTTTTTCACCGAAAGTGTAATTAAGGTTTAGATTAAGTAACTCTTCTGTTTACCAAAGAGTGAGTTAAATTTGTAGGTGAGTTACCTTTCTTGCACAATGATTTTCCTATATAACATATATAAAAGTCATATAGTAAAGCCCTGTTTTATGAGATGGAGGAAACGGGATTCCCACTCTTGGATCACCGTGATATTAACTTTCTTGACAACCTAACACAATTCTACTAACCCAATTGGATATACATGTGGAACAACATAAGTAACTCTGTGCGTGTGTTCTAGCGCTGTAGTCCCATGGTGAGTCTTAATATTAGTATTATATGGCTTATAGTTATGACACAATTTGAACATTAGTATTATAGGGTTATAGTACAGTTATGACATTTATGTCCCGGTTCGTATCTCCTAATTTGCTCATTCTCAAAAGCATTATAGCTCCCCATTATTTCATTTCGTTCCTCACAAAAGATAAATTTTTAATTAGGTTCTATCTCTTTATACTCGTCCCTGCACCTTTACTACACTGCTCAACTTCTGATGGAGTTATAACTCTTCGAGGATTTCCAAGTGAGAACAAATCTTGTCGGCAACTTATCCTTCCCGTTGTCTCGCCTGTCTGCCCCTTTGTGAAAACTTCTTTGTCCCCTCACCACCTACAGCTTCCTCCACACTGTCTAATTTCATCCCCTGACCAACAACCTAATCCGGAAGCCTCGACACGCTATCCTCACGAAACTTTAAGCTATTTCAACTCTACTCCAGTTGTGCATAAGTCTACGCCACTTTATTTCATAAGAACAACATTGTAATGTTAAGAATTCACTTGTTGCGGCCAACTTTTGTTTTCAGCTGGACGTCACCTTTCTACTTGCCATTTTACTGAGTATGATATACTGTAGATGGTCGTACAATGATATCGAGCTGGTTGACAAGAAACGAATTACGAAAACTGACTTTTAAGTTTTTTATACGTACATACTTAAAAAGTTGATTACATAGTGTGCAAGATATTAATACGATTTTGCTTTCGACAATATTCCTATAATGTATTTCTATAACTTAACCCGCAAGAAGGCAAAATAGTCTCTTCCTGACCTTTTCCCGTTTATACTTGACTAATCTACTAAACGGAATAATCTTCTCCAGAAAGTAATAAAGTATTATGCTAGGCAACTTATAATCTACACACAATCGACAATTCTTAGCAACTTAAATTAATAAGGGAAGGAAGGAGCTTTGCTCATGCAAGTTGTTTGATTCGGAGAATCGACCAGGCAATTCTGCTTTCAAGAGTAGTTAAGCACACGTAACAATAAGTTCTTGAGTAAATTATTAATAACGGATAAATTTCCAATCCACTGACGATGAAAGAAGACTTGCAAGACTGAACAAGGCTGAAGAGCATCTATTGAAAGCGGATGACATCGAAAGTCTTAAGGAAAAATGCTCAACAAGATAATGGAGCAAAATGAAAGAACATCTGAGGGCCGTAGTTGATACACTATCCAATGTACTTTCGCTTATTATTGATTCAGCTTTCATTTTTACTCCTATTTTGTTATACTAACATAACTACATAGGTAATCTATCTACACTTGGCAACCAATTCATGTCATCGCAAAGAAGATGTACATATTAACAGTGTTAGAGACGACATATGGGACAACACACATCATCAGTTTCTCAACCGTGATCCTACGACTTATATGTTTCTGTGGTCCACACTGCATATAGTTGTCCTAACAATATAACAACAACAACAATATATTGGATATACTATACACACGTGCGTATACAAGTATCTACATTCATTATTAAGGAGTCAAGTAGATCATAAAGCATGCTGATTCCGTAGTGAGCTCTGATCTTATACACGATTGTATAGGTCGCTGGAGCAAATAAAAAGATTCTCGGAACAAAGTTGCTAATATCAGATTTTTACGGATGAAGTACTTAGTCAACCATGACATGCAAGGATATGAGATGAGTAGCATATGGCGGGGGATGCAACAAGGGAATACAGAACTTCCTTTTATATTTGCCACAATATAATATAATGCATCCCTACCTAGACTCTTGTGTTACATTTCCTTGACATTGCTCTACATTAGTTCGTTGTACCATGCCCTTTTACAATCTTCTTATATATTCCTTCTGTGTAAAAGCACTCTAACCTTCCCCAACAACAATGTTATGAAGAGAGTAAGCTGGGTTAAACGAAAATGCAAATCCTATTTAGGGCCTTCCAAGGTGCCATAGCTAATGAAGATTAAAGGTAATGCAAACGCTTGCGTTATACGTTACATGCCTTATTACATTTTCGAAGACGTAGGTACTGCAAATAGTAATAGCATTCTGTGGGACTTACACATGCTTAAGACACAATACGTATATAATAGTTATCTCATTCTGGGTTGTGTTTACCCCTAAGGTATGATTTTCAGTTGTAGTTGCAAGTAGAGTAAATACTATGTAAGTTCATACCTACAGCAATAGCTTATACTATTACATGATCTTTGTGTGGAGCAGTCTTGAGTATTTACGCAACCTGTCTTACCTTCTCCAAAGTTAATTTTAGTCCTGCATGTTACTCCGGTATACTCATTATCGGTAAACACAAACCACCAACTACTCAAATGTTATCTTAACCGTGGAAATATTTGACTAAGCATTTACTTGATTATGCCAAGACTTGACTGTGTATAGAACGAATAGGGCACAGTGAGGTAACAGTACGACTTAGTTTTTATTCTGAGGGCAAAAGATTGTGGAACGTAGAATAAAGTGTATATGAATGACGACACAAAGTATTTACAGAAATAGGAAATGGCTCAGTGTTGATGAAATATGAACAGTGCCGAAATAACAAGAAGATGCAATGTATGAGCAGGGTGAAAGTTACAGAACGATGCGAACATAGCATATGACGAACGATGAAAGCACGAAAATAACATAAAGAATGGAGAGCAAACAAGGGAGTGATATTTAAGTTTAGAAAAGTAGATTTAAGAAATAATATAGTAATTACCTTGTCGTTTGTGTGAGGAAGTGGAGCATTCGTGTCACTGAATGAATCATTTGGGTTAAAGGTTTTCTCTTTTTTCTTTCTTTGTCCCGACTCAATGGAGGCTGATGTAGGTACAGACTTTCCCATAGGTTTTCACCAGCAACCCAGCTTCAGCTTCAGACTTTATACCGTCAGCCCAGAATTGAAGTGTTTTACGGAAGAAAACGTGTATGGTTCCCAGTACGCGTCAGTCTCTTCCTTTGGGCAAGAATAAAATGATTAGAACTTGATGAGAGTGTTCAGCGGTGAAGACAAGTATGTTGTGTACAAGAGTGTTATATACAGAAATAAATTAGATGGAGAATGTATTTCATATACACCCATAAAGTACGTTATGTGTACTGATGTTCATTCTACTACGTAAAAGAGAAATGATTGATGTGATCACTTGTTTAACACATTTGGAGCATGAACACATTTGGCAATAATAACTTAATTTTCTAAAGGTGAAACTAACCTGCTGTATTGGCTCCGAGATGACTGTATTGACTTGTCTCCTTTTCCCCCTATGCTTGTTGCGCTGGATGTCTAGATTCCCGAATGATTTCCGTTTCGTTGGCGAAAACCTACGTAACGGGTCAAAAAGTTAGACGGTTAAATGTCATAACAAAATACACTCTAGAGGGTTGATAAGCAGCTTCCCGAGACTTAATGTAAGTGGACCCATATACCTAACTTTCTTTATCTATATGAGCAAATCCGTAAAATATTCTTCACATATAGTGTACTTCTTTGACAACGTAAATCTAGAAAGAAAATCGCTTTAGCAGGTGACATTGCCTTGAATTCATTTACAAAAGTCGTGGAAATATGGAGCGCTGAAGCCCTATGTCGTCCTATTGTCTTACTCAATACAGGGTGAAATGTGAATTGGCGTAGCGCTAATTAATGTCAAATCTCTAATAGTAATCAAATCTCAAGACAAAAGACTTCAGCAGGGATTTCAAGTAGAAGATACGGTTAAAAACAGGGGAAGTTGCTACGAAGTAGTACCTCAAGTACTAATTAAATCCGTAAGTGTATCTATATAGGTACGACAACTAGATTGTAGAATAAGTATAGTCTATACTAAAATTGTATTATTTTTTAACTTAAGTAGCCCTTACTTGTTAGTACAGAATGAAAGTGAAACGTCAGTCAGATGAATAAAGTTACTACAGCATGTATGTATAGCGTATAGAGCGTTGAGTTACATAATAAAATAAGAAATACTCCAGGAGTTTGAAAAGGTAAACCTACAGATTATTGAGTGACAGTTTATAGTGTGAAATGGAGGAATTTCTAATGTACTAAAATCGGATAGACTGTAGTAGAGATGAGGATGAGCACTATTTAAAAGATGAATAAAAGGGTAGCGGACGTGTAGAATGGGAGTAATAAAAATTGAGGGTAAATAATGACAGAAATATTAAGAGCGAGATGTGGACTCAAGTAAAGTCTATGAACAACTGAGATATGATGAGTGGGGGTTTTTCCAGTTCAGTCACAGCCTCCACCGTCCTAGATGGAATGAGAATGTAAGGTTGTGTGTGTGTGTGTGGAGAAAGCAGGGAAGCAGAGCAGCAAGAAGAGAAAGAACTTCGTCAGTTTCTCCCTTCTTATAGGTCTCCAGCCATGAATTTTGTGTGCTCTGTGTGTGTGTGTGTTGCACGGACCTGGGACTCCAGTTCTGCTGCTGTTGCTGGAACTTTCAGAAAATGCTTACAAGTGTCAGTATACCTTATATGTACCTCACATGAACGTAGGCCTGCAAGACAGACGTGATCCTACACGGAAGCCGGGGCTGCGTGGAAAGACGATGCTTGCTCGTTCAGACTTCATCAGCTCGTCTCTGGCTTTTGCTAGGCTCTGTTTGACTATCTCAGTGGTTTTGTTTAGTATGGAAGGGATGAAGGCGCAGCGCATGACAACCAAATCGGTATTTCACCGTTTCATCCAAACTTTTATCTTTGTCCACATACGAGGAGACGAAAAAGAGAGTGCAAGGGAGAGAGAGAGAGAGCGATGAGAAATAAGCGGAAGAGCCGTAATGTGTACGGGAAAATTTGCCAAGTCAAATAGATGTTACAGTGGAGTCGAACAACTCTGGAAGACCGTGTGCCCTATGGACTACCATATCAAACGGCCTGTAAGATAGGACATGGAAGAGTTCCTGGAGAAGCGTCAGCTATCATATGATGTGCAACTTTCTTCTGGTAACGTTCACTTTTCAGGAACCTCATTTGTCGCTTTCTCGCCCGATATTTTATTGAATTTCTTCTGAACGCTCGTCTTTCTTCCCTTTCGTTTCAAGTACCTTGACTGGAAGGAAGGCATGGGAGGAAAGAAAGACTCACCTACAGTTATCATCGTTCAGCCTCCGTCCGTCAACGTTCCCCATGGCACATTCCATATCCTAGCTTGTTTCTTGTTATTATTATATATTCTCTCCTCCCTAATGATACAACCAGACGACAGATACGCTTTCTTCCTCCCTTCCACAACTCCGACGACAGATTGAGACAGAGTGCGAGCAAAGACCCAGAAAATTACAATGGTTAAAATGCATTCATCAAGTTACGACTGCTAAGCAACTCCACTGTTTTTCCATCTATTCTCTGCGAAGTATGATGGCAACTCTGACCAGGCAAACGACTACACACATTCGATCGGTAATATGTGTGAGAAACCAAGACACCGATTCCCAGGATTCTATATGCACTATATGTATGGTTTACACATTGTACTACATAGTTCGCAGCCGAACTGCTTAAAATGAAATCGAATAAAATACATATGCATCAACTTTCGCCGAGATTGCGGTGGTTGAATAACCGTTCCATGATCAATTACATTACGGATTTCACCACTTGTTGGAGCTACTATTGAAGAAACGTAGATATTATTTTAACAACAAGGAACGTATTTACACATTTTACTTACATGCATACTTTACTTCATTACAATAACGATTTTTGTCTAATATTTATATTTATAATTACTACAAGATACCAGTAGCATTATGAAATCAGGAACGTCGGTTCATCTGCTGCGTTCCAATAACTACGCCACCTATTAAGGCAACAATTGTGAATCCCTGTGCTAGAATTCTGGCCCTCATCATCATCTGAGATTGGCGAGAATTTCCGGTCTTCATGAAATACAGTCCACAAACCAGTGCAGCCACGGTTGCCGTACAACCTGCGTGCAGTAAAAGATATTTTTAGCATCATAAATTTATTCAACTATTTACAAATTTACAAATACCTATAGCTAGAGTAATAATTTTAGGAATTTGCGCGAAAACTGCGTTTGTCCACAAGTAGGTTTTTCAGACCGCGGTTGGGTATGAGCAATGTGGCCTTGAGTTGAAGCCATAAGGAGCCTCTCCACAAAGTTAAAGTCCATACACATGCACATATCACAAGGACAACTACATAAGGGGCCTCTCGCCATAGTAACAATGGCAGAATCAAATAAATAAAATAAAAATACAAATGAATAAATAGGGCTCCTTATACATGTGAGCATGAGGAGGCTCCTTATAAATTTTAACATGGGGCGAGGCTCCTTATATGTGATACCAAGGGGAGGCGCCTTATAGATGTTGACATGAGGAGGCTCCTTATGTAACTAGCCCGAGACGCTCCTTATATGTTACTATGGGGAGAGGCCCGTTATGTAGTTTAGTATGGGGAGAAGCTCCTTATGATATGTGCATGTGTATGGACTAACTTTGTGGAGAGGCTCCTTATGGCTTCAACTCGAGGCCGCATTGCTCATACCCTCATTTTGACAGTGACACAACTATCTCATATTTATCTTGTATACACAAAACATTATGGTTTACAGACAGTTCACATTTTCACATATTGATATACAATATTACCTATGGGGATAAAGGGATTCTCTTTAAACTTATCCACAAACTTCGAGGAAGGGGTTCTTTGGTTGGCATTGGCAATAGCAGGAAGAGTTTCATCCTTCAACTTGATCCACTCTAAATCTTGATATTGATCTTTTGCCATTGCTTTTCTTTCCGATTACCTGCAAATCAATGGAAATTATTTATCAATGGGAGAAACAAAATAATGTAATTATCAATTGGACGCAGAATATCATATTATTAACAAGGTAGAAAATCACGTAATAATCTTATGCAAAATTTGCAGCATGCCGACATAAATTCAGCACTCCATTATGAATAACAGCAAATCTTATGAAATTACAACAAATTGTAAGAATTTCAATTACAACAAATTGTAAGAATTTCAATTACAACACCTTTTATGAATTACAATTACAACACCTTTTATGAATTACAATTATTACAACAAGTTTTATGAATTACTATTATTACAACACGTTTTATGAATTACAATTATTACAACACGTTTTATGAATTACAATTATTATAACATTTTATGAATTACAATTTATTTTCTGAATTACAATCACAACAAATTCTACATGAATTACAATTTATTTTCTAAATTACAATCACAACAAATTCTACATGAATTACCTTAATCTTGTAAATTCTGTTGGTAAATGTCGCCAAAACAAAATCGAACGGGAAAACGTGAATATGATGATTTTCAAGAAAGAAGTTGTAAATTGTCAATCACAATATTTTTATTCCAATGTTCATCTTCCTTTCCTCTTCTCCAAACCGAAAATTAAATCCCAGAGCAAAATCCAAGATTTTGAATCTCGCGCAAAAATCCGAACGTCACAGTCTCCTTTTAAATTCAACGTTTGACAGGGAACAACAGGTATCTCTAGCTTCCAGAATCTTCTGCAATTACCAATTTCCTCAAGATGATAATATGCTGAATATTGGTGAATTAAAAAATAATTTTAATGAGCTTGTTTTGCTGAAATTAACATCTGGGGAAATTGGGATTTTAAAACAAACGAGAATTGACGATAAAGCCTAAATATTATTTAATACATTGGACTTCCCATAGATTTGTGCGGGAAATTCAAATTCCGCAGTAATGAGTACACGAAGAAGAAATTAGTAAATGAGAGGAATATTTAGAGGAAATGTTGGAAAGCAAGTGTCATCAGATCAGATGAGAATACTGATTTGTGCTGGGTTTTTTGTTCTAATAATTACTTTTAATTTTTTAAACAGACAAACAGAGATAAATAGCAAGTAAAATTAAGTTCCGTCATCGCCTGTAATAATTCCTTATGGGTCATTGCGTAGGTGACCCTTCGCTACAATGGCCACAAGAAGAGGTGAACAGTCCAGACTGGAGCTAACTGATTTTTACAAGAAGGAGAATAATTATCTTGAAAAACATGTCCAGCCAACTGACACGTTGCAAGGCATTGCACTGGTCTACAACACTACGGTATGGGGGTCAGTTTGGTTAAAAAATAGGTTAAGGGCTCCGAATGTCAATTTCTATAAGTTTGTCATCGTTCTTTGACATTTCGTTGGGTATGCAAGTGACACGATTTCCATACGTATACGTCATCTGTAAAGCTGAAAGTGTCAAGATCAGCTCGGATCGACATCTATTTTAAAGTTACAGTTTAAAACGTTTTAGAATTAATTTTTACAAAAATTAGATGCTATGATATTTGTAATGAATTTGGGATTTGTAATCAAATCTATCTTCTGTATTGTATTTTGCAGTTATCAAAATTGTTATTGAAGTTGAAAACGTCTGTAATTGATTGTGAAGGTTAAGGGCGCACTTTGATAATTGGGCATGAGAAAAATAATTGGGCATACAAATCCAACGATATCTTTTTAGGTCTTTCTAATCTCCGGAATAGTCGCGCAAGTCGGGCTGTTCAAGAATAGTGGGTCAAGTTGGTCACTGTTAAAGGAATAGTAGGTCAAGTCACGGAATGTTGAGGAGTGATATGTCAAGTCGCGCACTCTGAAGGAATATTAGGTCACGTCTCTGTTAAGAAATATCAAGTCGCGCACAATGTTTTGAGAAATAGTATGTCGTGGGTCAAGTCGCGCGTTTTTTACCGAAGATCACTTGCTAATGTCTAAACGACTGACGATGATTTAGTGTATGTACTTATTACAATGATTTATTTTTGATATTTCAGGTTGCCGATCTGAAAAGGATAAATAATTTACACACTGAAGCAGAACTGCATGCTCATCGAATCATTAAAGTACCCTCAAGAGGAATCTTGGTAAATTTGGAACCAGAGAATGTACCTTTATTATTGCCCGTCAGTGATGAACCGGAAGAAGTTGAAGAGAATGGAGAAACGTACCTGAATAACCTTGATGCAAAATTAAGCGAGATTATGGAGAAAGCTAAAAATGTTACAGCTAATTCAGTCGTTGGAACGGATACTCCTTTGACCATTCGTATGGGTACTATTTTATTTAATTTGTATACATTTGTTGCGACCATCTATTGTACAAGTACTTTTGTAGTAAAATAATTAAGTTTATTTCTTTGAATTTCTGTTAGTTTCAAACCGGAATCAGAGCGAGCTAAAATGGTGGAAAGTCTTCCTTCCATGCTTTGGAACGTTGGTATTGTTTCCTATTTTCTACTACTTCTATCGTCTACTTTACCACAGTGAAGAACACCATATATTAACAGATTGTTTGAATTGCTCAACATCCAACACTTCCGCAAGATAGTCCCGAACCCGAATATAATTGTTATCATTACAATAATGTGTGACGTGACAATAACCCTTTAAAAGGAATATTTAATCTCTTGTTTCGTTTATATCATAAAAGTGTAGAGTGGATTAACTTTTTCTATTGCTAAGATTGTATATTTCCATGTGCAGATATTTGTTTTTAGTAACTGCCACAAATCATGCGAAATAAATTTCTAATATTATTATTCTATTTGAATAAATGTTGTGACTCGAGACCTAGATTTGCATGGTTCTTCTTTGAAGAGCAAGGTTCTCATTTGTCCCACATAGTTATCCTACCATATGTAAATTTCTTTTGTAATTTCTTTTCCTGTTCGTAACGAAAGGGAAAATTAGTGAATTTAAGAATGTAGTAGAACAAAGTAGTTACATTGAGAGGTCAGCGTTAGAGGATGCACGCCATTGGGTACTTTGCGTAGCTATCTCATGCATATCAGGATAGGATGAATACCTAAGTATCTATTTACTTTACACCTAACCGCATACTCTCAGAAAGTACAGGAAAAATATATCACTCATCCAGTTCCTGTGTAGTGTAGACTGTAGACTCTAATTTTTGGACCTTTGATTGTTGTACTGATCGTCATACTAGCGTAACTTAAAATGTCAGTGGAATATGTTTCCCGGAAGTTCATAGCTCTTGGGCAGGTCAGATATGTATTTTTAAATTCCATTTCTCTGAACTCTGGCATAAAGAAAGAATATTACAAATGTGAGTCTTGCCAAGCTCGAATTCATGTGTATACGGACCTCAACAAGTTTGAACTCAAAAGTGATCATGGGAAGCCAAAGTGCTCCAAGGCTCACCAAGATTATCTTGAAGAGTTTTTTGCCAACAACGAGAGGTAATTTCATTGTCAAATCCTACTTGATTAGATTATGTATAAATTGTAATGTTACGAAAACAATAATGTGCTGGAAAATGTAAGCGCATATGTAATAATTTAAAGACAATTGTAACAAATATGTGTAGGCTGCCGCTTGATGAGACAATTTGGGAGAACTCTAGCAACGCCAGCCCTTGTCGTTCGATTCTAAACCAGACAATTTCGATCCTAGACCAGACAACAAACTCCATGTTACCACTGGGCTCGATTGCAAGCTCTACGGTCATCCTGGACGACACATTAGAAGGCTCTTCTTTATTTGGGGTAGATTCTACCGCAAACTTGACTCTAGTCGAGGATGATTCAATTGCAAACTTCACACTAGTCGAGGATGATACAGCTGAAAACTCCAACCTAACAACGGACAATACAGCTGAAAACTCCAACCTAACAACGGACAATACAGCTGGACACTCTACGAGCATGGAGTATTCAATGATAAGCTGCATGCTGGAAGATACGTCTACAGATTCATCGTTTTTCGACTACACAAATTCAAACTATTCCATGGATTCAAACTGTTACACTGACCTTGATGAAGCATTTCTCTGCGATTCATTGTCCTTCATAGAAAAGTAATAGTTGTGTCAGTAACTGAAAATATTTATCACTTAAGTTTGAAAGTATCCAAGAATGTTCATCCAGCTTGAAGAATGTTTTAACTTTAAAAAAAATATGCGCTGCCAAACAGTTGGAGCTCTCACAATTTAGTATATACAATATTTCGGTATTTTAACATCCTATCATAAATCTCACAATGTACCAACTTCGTCGCTTTCCTATTGTATCAAAATCCATTCTGATATCTAATACCTACCAAAATCGAGAACCCCGTGCCAATTAGCGCTTTTAGCTTGTTATAGTTGTCAATTCCCGATTTCCCCTTAGTAAATTCTATACCTCCGAAGTATGAAAACCCCTTCTTCAATTAAATATTAAAATAAATAATAATAATTAAATATTTAGTAGTAAAATAATTTCTACAAAAGGTATAAAATTTAATCTACTAGTCATGTAGCCGTTGTACATATAAACATTAGTACATTAATCGTATAATCTTATAATAGTACATTAATATAATTATTTAATGCGATTTAATTATTTTAATAATCTTAACAACGCTAATATTTAAATGTCAAGTATTTTATCAAAACTGTAGTCATCATAGAGTCATAGTTGTAAAAATTCCATATTTTGTATTCGTTAACCAAACTTTTGCTGTTGGTGGCAGCAGGTATGGGAACAAATGAAAATAAACGATTACAGTTTCCATTAGATTGATTATTGTCATTAATTAATTATCATCTTGACCTCTGATGGTGATGATGATGACAAAGACATTATATAATATTCCGGATAATTTCACGGCAAGGTGGAGCAACTAAGATGATTTGACATGCTGCCTCTAACGGGACTTTACATCTCTTGTGGCTCTGGGGCTCCATAATAAAAGTCCTCAACACGCACACGTAATGAGATTGTATGCATATATGTACATGCCATGGAAAGGGATGCACCAACGCTTTAGCATTGACAAATAAATAATACAAAAGATAGTCATCTTGGTGGGTAAACATTATATATAAGTATATAAATATATATGCTATATACATATATAAGTATATATATACATGCAAAGGTAAACAGACATTTTACGTTTGTGATTGTGTTTATACAATCAATTTATAAGAAATAGATTAAATTCATCCTTAAATGTATTTATTATTATCTCGAAGAAGGAATATTTTGACGTCTTATATTATTTAAGGATGGAGGCCATCCCACAAAATGAAGAAGTTTCGACAACTGAATCATTTTTCCTTCTTTCCTTCTTTCCCCTGCTATAGTCTTCTATAGTGGCGTTTGTGGCTACGGTCAGCTCATCAGCTGTTTTAGAGCTGTCTTTGTAGGCCACGGGATTACACGGGATTCAAGGAAATTACGGACAAATTCGGGATCAACGGCGTCGGGGCTTCACAGGGGAAGATCGCAAGTTTGAGGGATTGAAGGACGCAATGGGATTTTAAAATTGGATTTACCCCTGTGGAAGAGATTTCAAGATTTTGGTTAAGTCATGGGAGTCTGAATGAAGGATAAATGGAGTTTTTACGGAGATAATTCAGGACTTGCTATACTTGCTACACTATACGCTACCCTAATTTTGAGATCATCTTTACACCTTTGGGTTCACGATTCGGGAGGATTTATCAGGTATTTCTGGATTTTTGGAGATCAGGAATATTTATTGATGCTTCACCTAATTATTTTGTACGTTATTATTGACTCTTATTATTATGAGTAGCATCATTATTATTATTTATTTGATTGGTATTTTATTATGCTGAAATTATGACATGTTTGAATTATGATTATTGTAATAATTATTATTAGTGTACATTTGAATGTATTTTGTTGTGGTAATTTAATTTGTAGATAGTTGGAATCCTAATCATAATGTTGAGGCTATTGGTTCTAGTATAGAGCTATTGATATTTGATGTAGCATGAGTGATTTAAAGTTGGTAGAGACATGGAATCTATGTAAGTAAGTTTATGAGGAGTTGTACAATTTGTAATATTATTTGAAAGGTATTTGAAAGAATTTCTAAGGGTTATATTTTATTTAATGTTCGAAATACTTCGAAAGCCATTTTGAGTTTCTAAGCGGCGAACGGCCTTGTCTTATGTGTAAATGTTACGGTGATTGTTATTGTTATTACTTACCAAAGCTAATACGTTGATATAACAATGTGCTATAAAACAATACACATGTTGTGGCATCGTGTGTGACGTATAATATTTTTAATTGTTTGTTATTCGTTGTATACTTTTTAGTTGTTGGAAGCTCTATAGTTTTATAGGGTAGATACTTATTTGCCATTGATTATATTTAGCTTGCAATGGTTTAAAATTTGTCTGTTGTTTGTGTTTGCAGGGAGGTTTCTGTGATGGCAGAGGAAAATCTGTCTTCCAAGCGACGGACGTCTTCCTGCGAAGATCGCCCGAATGTCAAGATGTCCAAACGTTCAAATCGGAGTGAGGCGGCTGGCATCTCAAAAGCTCCTGACTATGTGTTTGGAGGGGAACTTAATCAGGGAAATGTCGGACTAGGTGAGTCGAGCGAGGCTTCCAAGTGTGTGGACTGGATGAAATTACCGGAGGAGGTATTCAATGTCAAGCAATAAATAATTCAATTATATATCTAAATTTATATTTACATAATTTGTAATTGTAATTAGTTTGCTGGGTAATATTAATTATTAATATTCCTTGCTATTTTAGATTTGGTCGCTAATATTCTGCTGGATACCTACTAAAGAAAAAGTACAATCAAGATTGGTTTCCAAAGCGTGGATGAAAAAAGTTGATTCGGTAAGCTGTAGCGGTGGCATTAAATAAAGGATGTATTGACTGTGTTAATAAGTCATTTAAGTGAAGAGCTGTTATTTTTATAATTACATTTAAAGCATTTGTTGCTTAAAAGATTATTGCTAATAAGGTAATTTATGTTTTTATTAACAGTTATCATCATTCAAAGTTCGATTGGATGGACGAATGGGAACCAAAAAACTGGAACAAATTAGTGAGAAGAGGATTCAAACCGTGGAATTGTTGTCGTTACAAGATGGATTCGAACCGAAGTTTAGGTTTCCTAAGTATGTCAAGGAACTTATTGTGACGACTCTCGTATCCCCATCTAATTTTGTGAAGTGTTGTGAAGTGTTTACAGAGGTTCAATCACTTAGATTTATTAGTACCTTCAACTCGGATACAACGTTCAACTCAAGATCAAAGGCAGCTTCCCAAAAGGCTTTAGGATACT
Source organism: Lipothrix lubbocki (assembly GCA_034696945.1). Taxonomy (NCBI): domain Eukaryota; kingdom Metazoa; phylum Arthropoda; class Collembola; order Symphypleona; family Sminthuridae; genus Lipothrix; species Lipothrix lubbocki. The sequence goes on from JAQGAK010000113.1 coordinate 51,616, forward strand.
TGAAAAAGTTGAAAGAAATTGATATTATGATTCATAGTTTCGCACCGCGAAATGTTTGGTCTTCCGAAACGTTTAATGTAATATTTAATTGTTCATCTTTCGTCTTCTCCAACTTAACCACTATCAATATTCAAATGTTTCTACATCATGAGGAGATTGAAGCGTTCTTCAAATGTTTATTACGTGATGATATAATTCTTAAAAATGTCACTGCCCGTATTTGTTGTTTATCTAATGTAAGCACGATGTATGATCAAAGTGTGTGCTTCAGTCAACAGCCATGGTTTAGTGAGTTAAAGAAGCTGAATTTTCAATCCTTGCATGTTTTACATTCGCAGACGTGTGGAACCTGTGATCTAGAGCTTGCATGGGATGAAATTATAAATAATCAAACATCATTGTTACGACTAAGTGCTGATTACAGTGATAAAACCATTTCAGATGTTTTTGATATTCTACGACGGAATAAATATTTACGATCGTGCAAAATATACCGGGTAATTTGGGAATACTTGTTTGATACTGATGAAGTACAAGTTTTGGATCAAGTCTGTAAATCTCTTCAGGAATTAACTTTGGAGTTTCTCAACAGTGTTATTATTTCTTGTAATCCAGCCACTGGTCTCCAGTCGGAAATGAAATCGTTTTTTGACTTCACACATTTACCAACAACACTTCGAAAATTAACGATTCGGGGATATAATTTACCTAGAGACCATTTCTTAGCAACCCTGAAAGGTTTGAAATATATTGAAGAATTAAATGTTGGAAATTGTCTTTCACGCGAGACATCGCCAAAGATCTCTCTTCTCAAGGATATTTGCCATGTCCTTGGTTCGGAAGATTGTGGTGTCCGAAGATTTCTTTTTGACGCTTTTGAGTTCCCCTCAGAAGGTGACGAACGGAAGCAATGGAAAACTATTGAAGAGGCAGCGCAAAGATTAGATATTTTAAAGCAAAATAAGGATAAGATGAATTATAACGAACGGACTTTTTATGAGTTCCGGTTTACAAAAGCACAGATACGAGAATTCGCAGCTATTACAGATAAGATCACTGCGGAGGTAGGTTCGCTTCCGACCTTTGGGGATAGAATTTATTTCGCAGAAGGGGATACCTTATTTTGAAATCTCACCGGCGACCGTTAGCGTTCATAACTTCAAGGTTGTGAAAATATATGCATAAATAGTAAGTCATCTATATTCTATTTATAGTTTCAGATTATACTATTTTAAGGACCCCTTAATATACTAAATGCATTATATTACGTTTTGTGTGCAAATTTGCAAATGCTTGATGGAAAACTATAATCTATGTAGTATGTATTTTGAAATGCTAAAAGATCGCGACATTTTATTGTCAGGGCTTCCCATTATGGAAGTAGCCAGAATGACAAACGTTTACGAAACTTATAAAACTCTAATTTGGAGTACGTTATTAATACATTTATAATATGCCCAAATATAAACGATTATAATACTAGATATCCTTAAAAAATTATTAAAATTCATTATGACTTTGCAAAAAAAGACAAGCTTTTTGCATCATACCGTCGATGAGTTTTCTATTTTGTGTATGCTTATTTTAATCAGAGAATGCTACATTGTTCCTTACAAAATGTACTCGATTGGCATGTCCCAATTATCACATTTTTATTTGTTTATTTCCATAGGTATTGTCGTGGATCTCTCAGCATTTTGGATTCACCTACAAGTTTCTGATGCTTCCCGGCATTGGATAGGAATCATCACCAGCCCGTGTAATCGTAAGACAAACCAGAAAAGAATTTATGTGTAAGATGACAATTACGCTTGTAATTTAAAGCGATTTTTAATGACAACATCAAACGCTTTACACCCTTTAATGTAAACCTCAGTTTGGAAAGATAATAATTCAAATTGCATATACAATTTTTTACAAATCCCCAAACTATTAAGTTTACAAGATTCGATGGAGTAATCTCACGCCGAAATAGGCACCCCTGCTTTTTGTTTGGGGGGAAGGAGCATGAAAACAAATGGATGATACCTTGCATATGATATGTACGTTCATTAATAAGGACAAGTGAACGAGAGATTTTAATAAATTTTGTTAAAGTATTACGGCAAGGGAGAGGTCCGAATACTTCAGAACTATTTAAGCGAATAATGTCCGCCGTTTTTATTTTAATTATCAAATACATGTAAAAGCTTTAATAATCCTCATAATTAATTAGAAGTTTAGAACAAGAATTTCTAAACGTTCCAATTGGTTTGTACCTTTTTCCACTATACGGCGCTGACGCGTAGTTTATACACATGAGACTACTCTATAAGAATCTACATGACAATTTTGTTGCAGTAGATAGGATTTACAGATGGCGCAGACTACTTTTAAAATATTAAAAAACCTTCGTAGAGAACCAGTAACGCTTAAATACTACAAAGATGAAAAATCCAGTTTAGCTTAATCTTCCCCTGAAATACCAGTTTAATACTTGAATTTGCCGTTTGCCTAATTAATTCCCATATATATGTTGTTACCCTTTAATACTTTCAATAGCATTCAATATTTTCAAAAAAAAAGAAATGTGAATAAATTAATAACAAGCAAATTAATAAAAAAAGATAATAGTAAATTGTCCCCCAAAACGAAAGAGATTATTTTCAATTAAAAATTATTCCAGGAGCAGTCATAAAATTTCATGTTTAGCTGGGGTATGTGCACACATTTTAGGAGAACTTGAATATGCTGTCAAATGTCAATATTTATATAAAGTAGTAAAGGAATTATATGACTTCAAAATTAATGTCAGGAAGTTTTGCACATGTTTTGGAACAGCATCAAAGTACGTTCAGTGGGAAATACTTGTTTATAAGGAATATAATAGTAGTGCGTGCATAAAAACATCATGTCAAACCGATCGAAGTATCTGTCGGCCGCAGAATTCCGCACATCCGTCTAATAACTCGTTCGTTCCATTCATTTATACCGTTAGCATCTACTTACTGTGCAGAGAGGCTGCAGCAGTTAGTAGTAAAATATAAGGATGGAACTCGCATGTACTATATAGAATAATTTCTGGCAAGTTCTTCTCTTCTGCACATGCTAGCGTAGGAGGCAACTTTTAATGATAACAGTCTATTCTACATCTATCTATATTCCCGCGGTGAGCGGAATAGAACTCGGCCTCCCCGAGAAAGTAAGCAGGCGTGAAACTTTGAGGAAAACTCTCTAGCTAGCCCTTATCTCAACCCCGAAAAACTTGCCTTTTGCAGAACTTCGCAATATGAAGCAGCGCTTTTCCTGGATTTTTGTCCAGCTTCTTTATTGAGATAAAGAAAATTTATTTCACGTTTGGCATTCTATAATTTTTTTAAAGTTTGATTGGTTTTCAAATTAAAATGTAAAATTTAATTTGGTTTTTAAGTTCATCTCTGAAAAGTCTTGCAATTTTGGTATGAATTCAGCTCCTCCGAAGTTCTGGGGAAAAGCCTTTATATTAGAATTTACAAGTCGTACAAAATTCAAATAAACCATTTATTATGCCTGTCATTGCAGTAAGGATGAAATTACAAAGAACTTTTAATTACATAAAAATGTGATTATTCGAAAATGTGAATTCATTGTAACAATGTATTTTATATTATTATATTACAATTTTATTTAAAATGTTTGAGACGTAGTAGTCGTACATGGTGGTGAGTTGTACTGTATACAAACTAGTTTTCAAAGATTTTTAAACTGCAAAAGCTACTTTACATGTATGTAGACTTGAATCTGCATAGCCGTGGGTACATAACAGCAGGCCAAAAAAGTAGTGAATATCAACTCATTAGAGAGTTATACTCCGTGTGTGTTGTGTACCTTGCTATGGCATATTCTTTGCTGTATAGAGTTTAACTACTAGCTCTGCCAGCAAATCTAACTACATCACACTGCAGGAACGAGTATAATATTTTCTAATGTTAAAGTATATTAGTTTGCTGTAAATGCATCATAGGGTAGCAGGAGTAGGAAAGGTGAAAGATAAAAGAACTTGTATATAGGTATTTGGTATTTTACAATCTCGTGTCTACTCACCTGGTCTATTTCATTCTATATTCCAAGTATTCCTTCACTCACATCACAGGTCACACTCGACTTCATTGCTATATACCTCGTACTTTGTGCTAAACTACAGTGCTCTGTATTATAGTCATCTGCATCTCTTTTGCACGACGTTCTCTATTCGTTTATTCTCTTTGTTCATATGAGTTAAATAATCACGTCGTGAGGGTTTCAGGGCAGAGAGAAGATGCATGGGTGAAGTACTGTTTTTGCCTATGGTTCTGATCTTTAAAGCAAAATGCATATATATACTTTATATACTTAATATTTATACTTAAATATAGTACTGCATGTAACAAGCTGTGTATGTATAAGTATAGTGAATACGTCTTTAACAAACACAGTCCATTTAGTATACTAACTTCATATATCCATGTATAAGTATATATATATGCTGAAATCTTACTACTACAACTGTGCTTCTAAATTGTACGAGTAAGCTTATTACGTGTTTACTACCTATGTATGTATATGTACTTCTTTTTACTAACACCTACATAAGGTAACATTCTTTATTTACTTGCATTCACTGAAATACTCCAAGTGGGAAGAAACCTTTAGATATTGTAAAAAACAGCTGGCCGTGTGCACGTAGTTGATGAAAAATTAAAATAAATAGTATTCAGTGTAAGGGACTAAAACACAGTATATTTTGTTAATTACACTTCAAAACATACACTACTATAATCACTAGCTAAAGTATACTCTACTATAATCACTACCTAAAGTATACTCTACTATAATCACTAAGCTAGAACATACTCTACTATAATCACCAAGCTTAAAACATACTCTACTATAATCACCAAGCTGAAACATATTCTATTACAGTATACAACCACCAGTCTAGAACGTTGAACGTACCCTGCTCTAATCACATCAGCAGTTCACAATAATATACCACACTCCACATTTAGCCATACCTCTACGTTTTTAATTTTAGGAATATATGCAAAACGGTTTTGTAAAACCTAAATGCAAAGGTAGTGTGCGATTGCACTTAACTATGGCAGGAAAAGGTGTGCAGTATGAACTATGAATCCATCAAAAAAAATAAGTATATTGTATTCGTAACAGCGATACTTCTACTGCTCAAGTATTTCACGTAGAAAAATCCGAGAGGTATATATTTTAAGTGGAACCTTACAGTGTAATATTCCCCCTGTATACTGTTTACTACTGTTAAAGAATATTAAGAAAACCCATGTGTAAAGAGAAGGTACATTACTACAAACTATACGTTAAAAAATCCTGCTCTAGCTGTGTGCACATTGCACTCACAAATCAGTGCCATGCCATATAGTTTTTGGAGGGTCGTGCTATATGAAAGGCAAAATATATAAAGACCTTTATTCAAAAAGGTATATTATTTATTTTTAGAGAGGGAGCCGTAATAAAGTATAAATGTACATGTATTTAGAAAAGGTATCCCAATCCCAGTATGTTTACGTTTACAACGTTACCCCGTATGTACATGTTTACTCAGGGTATACATGCACTGTTCTACATGTGTATTTATAGTTACTTACTTATAGCATAGTAAACGAAGAGCTTTGTGTACAAGTGTACTATACAAAAAATATTCAATACATTGTGAAGAATACGTTCACATTTCACATTCTGTTAAAATCTACGCCATACATACAGAACATACATATCATAACACATCAGCACTATGAAAGTACATGTGTTGATGCTAGAGCAGTCTCCCTAAAATATGTTCTGTGACTTTCTGCCCTTTTATATGATGTACTACTAATAGTTTAACTAGTAATAGTAGTAAAAATAATGTACATAGCAAATAAGTACCAGTACCAAAATGTAAAAATCCATATAATATTATTTCCATCTTCTATGCTATTTGTACATGCATAAAATATGTTACGTTTGTGTGTGAATGTGAACTTTTGGTTGATTTTGATGTTGGTTTGAACTATAACCATACTTACTATTAGACTAAGAGTACTGTAGTAGAAGTGTTTAAACGTAAGGTTGGAGTTGTAATAAGTTGTACATTGTACACTGATGTACACTGTACGACTGTACAGTATAAACTGAATACATGAGTACACTATTAAAAACTCTACTGTCTGAAGTCTGTGTACTAGTGTACTCTCTTCTGTACTCACTGTACAAGTATGTATTACTTCTGTACTCTACAAGTATATACATGAGTATTATAATGTGTATGAGTATATATTTAAGTTTGAGTACATTGCGAGTAGTAAAGTATAATAAGAGTGTGAGATGAGAGTATATGAGTATAGTATGAATACATATGGAATTACATTGAGAGACTGAAATGCATACATTATTATGTACATGACAGAAGGAAGATAATATATGGATGTGCATGGGAATGGTTATAATATATCTATGTGGTAGTTTTTTTGAAAAGTTTATCAGACTATACACACACATACACAACATAAAGAGTAGAAGAGAGAGAGACTATTTACGTTGTTAGAAAAAGAGAATAATAATAAGAGAGGGAAAAAGTATATGGATGAGATGCAATGTGAATAGAATAATGCAATAATCACAACATAACAATAGAAGAAGCATCCGCCTGCCCCCAGGATTGAAGCCGAGTCCCTACAGGCGGGGCTATGGCTGAGCGCAACTAGAATCGAGTTTTGGAAAGCCTGTCGAAAGAGTAGGAGTGTACGTCGTGTTGAAGTTCTTCAAGAACGATTTCAAACTTGCGTGTACGGAAAAAAAGATAAAGTAATCTGAAATTCAAGTTGCAGCTGAACTGAAGCACTGTACAAGTGTGTGGGATTTTTCGGCAACCTGAACTTTTATTCGAGGAAGAAGAAAAGGTATCTCATTGCCATTGCATTAAAAATATATTGTGATAATTAAAATCCCCTCAGTTTGCAAGTCATTCATTTTTGGAAATATTAAGCCTCAAAGAACGTTGACTGTTGTATAAGGATATATATATAAATATAAATACACTTTAAATTAAATTGTGACGGGGTATGAAAAAGCTGTGTCTCTATTCCCAATCAAGTGTTTATCTATCTATATATATATAATAATAATAATTATATACATAACATACACAACAGGATCCAGCGGATAATTACATACATCAAAATAAATAGTGAAACATTTTTGATTGAGCATGCAAACTAAATAACCACAGTTCATATTTATAATTGTAATCAAGTAAAGTTTCAGGATTTATCCCTAAAAATTTGGATAAAAATTTCAAGATTTCTGTGTAACAAAAGGAAGAAAAGTATTACAATCGTGTATTTTGCTTTGATTTAAATTCTGTGTACCGTTCACCCTTATATACCTACCTATAATATAATATATATATATCTAATAATTATATAAATCAAGTGAGAAGATACCGAATGCTTATAACAGTATTTATGTTTTTAGAATATAATATATAAAAATATACAAGTGGTTTACCCCCTTCAAAATTACTAAAAAGGAATAAGGTTCTTGTACAGGAATCTGTTCTTATTGTTGTTCGTGCTTTGTTGTATAGTATTGTTTCACCGTAGAATCCATTTTTGCTTTGATTTTGCAAAATTGTTCCGAACCTATTGTAATCTTTATATAAAAATTTTGCATCGAGAATGTTTGTTTTTTGTCAAAAACAAAATTTGTATTATTGTTAAAAAAATCATTACGACACAGCAAGATATACCAAGGTGGTAGAAAAGTGTTTCCAAGTGTGTATTAGTTCAATTTATTAGTTTTTCCGCCTGTACTATTACATCATAAGGTTCCGCTCCTTGGGGTTCTTCAACTGTACACATATACACACACACCACCAGAGTTGATTGAGTTTTCAAAAATAATCTCTGGGGAAAAAGGAGTAAAAATATTGTATGAAGAGGGAAGGAGAAAAAATATAACAGCGAAAATTACAGTGGAAGGACGAGCTATGGAAAAGAAAATGGATTAAAAACTGAAGGAATAAGGAGCGGAAAATATTCGGATACTCTAGAAGGATCAGAAAAATTCTAGAAAATATGGAATAAAATGGGTAGTAGTGTGGTTGTTGTCAGTTTACTCTCAGCTTGTATGCTGGTGTTGTTGTTGGAAAAAAAGTTTTCGTCACTATTCCAGTTCTCCTCCTTGAAAATCTCTCCTTCTTCGTTCTGAGGCTTATTTTCAATCTGAAAATGAAGACTTTCGACGTGCAATGATGTGTAGAATTAATGGTAAATCGTTGTTGTTGTTCTTACAAGAAATAGATCGCACCGACAACAGGAGTGGATGCAGTTATTATCATCATCATTGTCGTGATTCCCCTGTAGTTATCATGTTCCTCACAGAATAATGGTTCGACGACAGGATTTAATAGTTATTCTGAGTAGTTTGAATCCTCCATATCGATGGAAAACAATCTCCATGCTGCATCTTAAGACTTTTCATTACTATACAGTTAATTGCTCCAGTTCCAATTAAAAGAATGTTTATCGACATGGGTAAGAGAGTTCTGAGTCGGATTGTCTCGTAAAGAAATCCCCAAAGAGGTACAAGGAAAGAGTTTAAAAAGCTGGAAGAAAAAAAGGAAGAGAGGAGGAATAATAATGTTACGAGGAGTGTGAAGTGTTTATTTTGAAATTTGAAAGTCAACGCGCGAGCAGATGAAAAACGAATGGACTGCCCCAGCTTTATAAAGTGCTAGGCGATACATGATAATGGTGAGAGAAACAAGACATTTGTGGATTGGAAATCTACCAGAAAATGTACGAGAGGAACAGATCCGGGACCTGTTTCAAAGGTAGGTGATCATAATCATAATATCGAAAAAAAGCTTCCTTTTTATTTAATTGCAAAACTTGACGGTCAACCATATAGAACACGCGTCACTGTCGACAGTGAGAATGTCAAAGTGTTGACATTACACGCCGGAGAAAGCCTGGTGTAAAAACACTAAAAATAGTCATTACAACGAAGAATTTTATGTCAACTTTCATGTGTCCGTCCAGGATTTGGTATTTAGAATGTTATGAAAACTGAAGTACAATGTATATGAGCGTGCATACACATGTGTGTCATTCCATGCATTAAACTCTCTCAAACTTTACCTTCAAGCTCAGCCGATTTCCCGTAAATAAATTATTTTCGGCTTCCATGTATTTATTCACCTTCGAAGTGAACCATTGAATTTTAAAGACGAAAGGTATGCACGACGTCGATAGTAATCAACTCACAAGGTGAGTGTGTCCGTGTACATCAGTGGGATTGACATACCAACATTACCCATTGCCCACAAGTATGTACGTACGTACACATACGTGTGCTGGAATTGACATACCGACATTACCCACCATAGTACGTACATATTTTGGAATTGACAAGCCAACCGGTGTGTACATATTTATATGTGGGATTGACATACCGACCTTATAGAGAATTTCGCTCCGTCTTGAGCACAAATTTTTATTTTCGTCCAGCTTTTCTATTGCTTGTAAGATACATATAGTTATATGCCTTTTTGGAGAATCCAAAAGTGTAAAAGCAGCAGGTAAGTATTGTAAATTCATTGAAGCATTCAAGCGGACGTAAGTACACAAACAGTTGGTTATTTACTATAATACTAGCACGCTTATATCTACTAGCTAACTGCTTCCCTCTATTTTGTACCACCAATCATAGGCAGTGTTTACAGAAAGTTGAAAGAATGAGAGGGAGAATTGTTATTTTTGGTTGTTCTTGATTTTCAAGTGCAAACACGACAGCAATTATTTAGATATCGGAAATTAAAAACTATTATTGGTTCTGTTGTAACTTTATACTTACTACAATAATACTATTGTTCGTCATATTGTATACCTGAGGCTGTCACGTACGTAATTACGTTTAAACAAAATTTCCAGCTGCCATGTTTTAATCAATGATAATTAAATTTGTACTTTCATTTCTAATGTGTGCGCGGGCTTGGAAGTTTAGATTCAATTTAGAAAATTGCTCCCATATACTTCATTAATATTCTCATCTCTCATTTTCGCATCGAATCAGCCTGGAAGCATAGTAATAAAAAACTCATGTAAACGTGGAAAGTGTAATTTCTTGCTGTAGAGTCTCGTGTAATTTGCAAGAAAATAATTAATCCTGCAGCTGGCTTTTTAACCACTCTACTACGATGTTTTCAGACTAACCGAATTACAGGGTGGGTTATTAGATTTTTAGATGTTTATTCGCACATGAAACCGTTCGTGTTCCTTGATGTGACATTTTTAGTTTGGAACAAGTGGATTAGTTGGAAACGAAGGCAGTGTGACGATTATTCCGGCCACAAAATTGCATTTATTATTGACGACATTTCGCAGAAACAAGGCCCTGTTAGAAAGATAATTTTTTGAGATATATGTAGACTAGCCTGTACCCTGGAGATTGTCAATATGGGCTTTATTTTACATTAGCTTTTCTTTCTGTCTTTTCCACGATAATCTTTTAAGACCTTCGCTATCTAGCCTTCCAATATGGATTTCCTCAGAATTGTTTGTTTGTAAAAGTAAACATTTCTCCATCGAAGGGATGTTATTAGGTAGTTCTTTATTAATTTTTGTGAGTGGAAGACCCGGAGGGGGGTAATGTTTAGGTAGCTTCTAGTTAATTGTAGTGCCTGCTTTTATTATTTCTGTCTCCAGATTTACGTGTTTTTTTGTCCTCCATGGCATTTTCTAGGATTCCAGTCTCTCTGCGCGGGCATAAAGTATTCCTGGTATATGGACCTTCTCCGTGCTAGGCTAGCTTAAGTTAGAAATGTTGCCTGAAGGTAGTTTGGTCCTACTCGAGTTTAATTAACTTAAAGGGTATATTAATTTAATAATTTGTCTGGAATCTTGTAGTTCTTTGGTCGTAATAATTACTTTCCTTGTATCTACGTGCGGAAGAAGTAGGTTTTGAATTCTAGCTATAGGCTTAGGTATTTTCTCGCCAGCTGTATCCACAGAAAGTTCTTTCGGATAATTCCAGACCTGACTTTTATTGGTCTCCAGTATCCTGCAAATCTCTCTCACACATGTCTGGTAAGGAGAGCTATGGTCTTGGAACGCAGTCTTTTGTGAGTCCATTGCTCTTGTTAATAATAATTTGGGTGACGTATGTACAGCGATAAAGACATGCAATTCAAATGACTTCCACGTGGTTGAAGTTGTATCTTGACATTGACGCCTGATAAGTGTAAACTTTGAATTTCTGCTGGTTGTAAATTACACGTTTATTCTTCGCCCAATAGTACGTGGACTGAGAAAGATCTTATGTTTAGATTAGCATGCAATGCCAGAAAGGTGGTCTGGACATATTGATGCCATTGTTGTAATCAGTTTCATTTGATTAAAAATAGGAATTGAAGTTGGCGCTCGTTGTAAGATAACATTCCGAAGGTAGTTACCTAGTTCTCTTTTGTAAAGTCGGTTTGAGTATCTTGTTTTACAGAATTTGGATTTTATTCTTGCAGTCCGATTTGGTTAGTTGGTAGATATTAGATATCCTTTGGTTAGTTGGTAAAAATCAACTGTAGTTGATTCAGCAGAAGTTGGTTTGTTGGTGAGATTATATTATTTGGGATTTGTTGGTAGTCTCCTTGAGTTTTTCCATCTTGAAATCGTACTCTGTTCTGTTGAGGTACGATTTTCAAGTGTTCATAGAATTCCGCGTGATGTCACGACGCTAAAAAATGTGAATACTTCGATTGTGTTTTGGAATCGCTTAGATGCAGAATGAAAAAATTGTGCCATGCTACTGACAGGAATATGCAAAATTGTAAGCAGCAACGTGGATAGGGTATTCAAATGAATAGTACTGCAAGTTTTTATCAGGAAAGGAGGTACAAAATAGCTTTCCTGATCAATTTTTTCATTTGGTACTTGAAATCATAAAGCTAAAGAGATAAAGGATGAAAGGTTTATATAATTTTCCAACTCCTAAGTACTCTTGCTATACTCTAGCTCCCTCCAATAACTAGTTGGCCTTCAGTTCATTTTATATGAGCTGCACAAACGTTATGCTTCCCTCAAGTAAATTCTACTAGAAGCTATAGTTTTGCAATACTTTTTTCAGAAACTTTTGCGCCTTACTACAAACTCAGTTATTAGCATTTGCATTTTGGAAAGATATGTTTGGCTGTAATGAGTACGAAAGGTAATTCTGCAGCAAGCGTTTGTATATGTGTAGAATGCTGTCGAAAAGATACAAGGTTGAAAAAAACAAAGGTTCGTGGCAACTCCGTCTCTCTCTCTCTCTCTCTATGCGTACAAAGTACACACTGTCAAGAATTACTTTAATTTTTATGCAGAATGTGTATACTGAAACCTAGTAAGAACTGGTTAAGATGGTATATGTATGTGTAAAATGTTTTTACCACGACATTATTGATATTGCATGAAGCAAACGATTATAAGAAATATATAAACATACTTGTCGTTCGTCTGTCCGTGGTACACACATACACATAAAAGCACACATTTGTGTGAAACATCAGTTGTACTTCAGTTACCAAGTCCAGGGCTATTTCACTTCACTCATTCAAGCATACCTAATGCAATAATTATGAATTTGGAGATGTGCGATGACCGCTTGATGTAAATCGACCAGATGACTTTCTCAATATGATGCTTATGATGCGTGAATGTTAGTCAATTAGGTTGCTGCAACCTCTGATATGCTTGTATAATATATTGTTTTTTTCCTAATTAAAATTGGTTTCAAAGCATATAAGAGGGATTGAATTAATTAACCTAATTTATCACTCGTAACTCCATGTTATACACTGCATAAAATATGCTCATTTTTTTTAGTTTCGACCGCTGCTAACTGCTGCCAATGGCATCATTAAAAAGATTGAAGTAGTAGTAAGTTTATTTATTGAAGTAGTTTTTGCATATCGCCGTGCAGCCTCTGCGACATATTATTGGCATCTTCTTGTTGTTGGAATGAATTCAACAATCCTTGCCTGGGCCTCATGAACATGTACTTTACATTGTATCTGTAAAATGTTGTACATTAATAACTTGGGCTTACAGAGAGACTGCACATGTCGTTTGATAATTTTACTGCGCTTCATTTTCTATCTGTCGTATACTACACAGGTTGTGGGTATCAAAGTATCAATCAAATGTGTTTCCAAACTGCATATCACATACCAAGCTCGTGTGTGAAACTGTATCCTTGGCTTTTATATTTTGTTGTGTATCTTATCTTTGTAATATAATTTGCACTTGTAATTAAGTACACGCCTGATTTTGCTATGTATGCGTCATTGAAATCCGTGCAGGCCTTTTAAGGCAAAAAGATATTATGTTTTATTTTCATAATTTTTTGTGCAATCCAGATTCAATGATAAATTGAGGGTAGTATACGTGGATTGACAAAATGTGGTTGTCCACATGAAACAAATTATCATCACAATTTACAATACTTACTCGTAGACTGTAAATTAGTCAAACTGTAAATAACTTTTAAATTACAAGTTGCTCGAAACCTTGAATTCAAAAATTCTATACCTTTTTTGTGTGTTTTTGTATTGGCTTTAAAGTCGTCGAGTATCTAAAAATAATTAATTATTGTTCACACAATCGCTGTTGTTGTACGTACAGATATATGCAAATGCAGTATGATTCATTCGCATCTTTAAAAGTGTTCATGGTGCCAGAATAAAAGCAACTTCGAAAAAAGCTTGCCTACCTATACAGTCATTCCATGTGTTTGCTAACTAGTATAATGTGTTTTGTCTATTTGAATCCTATCCCAGCTCTATTGTCTGTTAAAAGTCTTCAAAGTCAAAGTCGTGATGAGTTCCATGTAGGTTGCATTGATTGTGAGGTTGCCTTGCGTGTGCAAATGTTATACAAACAGAATTGTGTTGAAATGGTAGTTTCAAATGTTTTTACAACTACCTCATGAGCACTTAAACATAAAATTCAAAAAGGAACCCATTGTAATCAAAAATTAAACGAATGCGCTTATTACTGTAGCGACTTACCTTTACCACAGAATAATAAATCTTTAGAGGAATTACCCTGATTGCTGCAGTAAACATATGCAGTTTATTTAACGACTTGGTATTAAAAGTGCAGGTATTAATGTTTTATGCAGTGTGTACGTTTTTTTCTATAAGCGAGTATTAGCTGCAACATCCTTGTTATCAGCAAGCAAATATTGTGTATGAAAATCTAATGTGAAAATAATGACGCTATTTTTTAAAAGTACGGTTATACTGACTTCTATACGCTAACTTGATTATCAATGGGGAATCATTACTGTACTCTTGCATTTAACTCGTTTCAGTTATAGGTCTAATCCCATTTGTCTTTGCACTGTCGAACCCTGGTGAATGCAGGAAAGTTAATGTAGGCATATCTCCCTGAAATGTAAATATTATGTCGATTACATTGGTAATATTCTATGTATTTTATTCATTTTGCATTTTATAGCAACTCCGTTATTGTACATTCGCTTCCTTTGTGTACATATACTGTCACGGAAGGGAAGAAGATGATGCGCGAATTTGAATATCTTTTAAGTTGTCACATAACGGGTGGTTCGAAGGTAAACTTATTGAGAATGTAGACGAAACGGAAATCATCAATAATATTAATATATATTTAGCTGTCAGTCGCCTTTTCCGTCTCCAGAGTGTTTTTCGTTTTTCGGAATAACATGGAGCCATTTCGTGATGTTTATCACTGTAGTGTTAAAATAATAATTTCCTTTCCATAATAAATGCCTTTACGTAGGATATGTAAAGCAGGATTGACAACTCCGAGCTCGGCAATACTCGGCATTTGATAGTGCAAAGAAAAGAAATGCATTTTTTCATAAAGATGCAATTGCAAATTACGTTGGTCTACATCAAGGTTCTTTAATGCATGTGATACAGCCATTTTTACCAGAGCATTTTTAGGGCAATATTTTAATATTTTCAAATATATGTTTTTTCCAGAGTTTTGTACTAAAAAGTGTTGGTTTCGTTTGTCGTGAATTTACTTATGTGGGGTAGATGCAAGTATCTGTCTGCCCGAGTATATCAGAATAATAGTGAAATTGTAATTTCTCTATTTCTTCAGTTCAATTTTCGGGATGTGTTTGGAATGTCAAAAGCTTGTGTTTGCATTCAAGTCAGTCTGGATGATTTGGAAATGAGATTGAAATGAGTAAAAGCTCAAGAAGAAATTAACAACTGGATGGTAGTGCGGTTGTT
Source organism: Lipothrix lubbocki (assembly GCA_034696945.1). Taxonomy (NCBI): domain Eukaryota; kingdom Metazoa; phylum Arthropoda; class Collembola; order Symphypleona; family Sminthuridae; genus Lipothrix; species Lipothrix lubbocki. Next base: position 66,887 of record JAQGAK010000113.1, read on the forward strand.
GAGTAGGGATTTTATGGGTGAGGTATTTCCAAGAAAATCCTCATAAACTTTAGCTCAGTCTGAGAGTGGGGTACTAGGTACCATCCTAAAATAGCTTGTATGCGTGTGTGTTGCTCTCACTATCCATGTATCGAATACTTTGTATTTTTGTCCGGTTGAAGTTCTGACTGCTGACGATGAGTGCTTGGTTGGTTCGCTTGCATATGGTGCTATTATTATTATTATTTCCTCGTTTCTGTTGCGTCCCCACAACACTTTCCATATACAGTGCATTTTCTTGTTGTCTTTCAGAGTTATTACTCGGAAAGTATCTAACGTCACTAGCCCTGGAATGTGAGCATAATATAGAGTGCGGTGACAGACATGCGATGCATTAACGTTGTGAATATTCCTCGTTGTTAGATGTTTAATGTCGAGCGTGAATGCGACCTGACGTTTAATCATTAGAGTATTGATTTTTTCTGTACCCACTGGAAGATATTACTGCGAACGAACGAAACAACCAAGTTTGACAAGTAAAATCGTAACCCAGTAATCGCATAAATATGATGTGTAAAAGCCCCCGTGGATCATTAATTATTCACACGATTGTACGTACAATTAGTTATTAATTTCTGTTATTACATTTTCAGTGTCTTCATGACCATCAAAAGTGCAATAGCACATGACGCAAAGATTCGTATCCGAATAAAAGTAAATATTGGAAAGCTAGGCTATTTAGTACTGGCTATTTAGTTTCTAATGTCAGGACAGTTCGGGTTATATTTATGTGTGAGGATATCCTATAGCATAATATAGGTTATTAATAAACATAACTTCACCTCCAAAATGTTTTATAAACAAATTTCTTTCCTGAAAAAGAGAAATTGAATACATTTGTATTTGTTCATACCTATGTTTACTGGAGTTATGGAGTAATAAGACTTCAGTCACAGAGTTACCTTCGACGACTACTTCTTTTGATGAAAGAAACGAAAGAAATAACATGTTGTCACGAGATTATACTTGGAAGGTTTGTCCTTCTGATAACAAATGATCCCGGATGAGTGACATTTGTTTTTGTACACAGTCTGGGTATTACTGCAGTGTATGAAAGCTCAATGAAAGAACTTTTGAGGCAGATCCACCAGTGTTGATATAAGTATAATAGCTCATGTGCTCTAGTATAATTGAAAAGGAAAAGAACGTACTTGATGGAATCAATGCCATTTATGCTTATTAATAATTGCTGGAATAAAAATACTGGTCCCTATGACTTTAGGCAGCCTAATGTCCTTTTTACACTACGCAGTTTATTCAGTAGGAGTGTCATTTTAATGCATTACATGATTCATTGGTGCTGCAGGCATTTTAAATGGTAATAAGTTACAAAGAACGAATAGTCACAGTGGTTCATCGTATCATAAAGGTTGAACGCTACAGAAATAATCTTGTCTACAACACTGCAGAAATGTGTAAAGTTTTACCTGAATTACTATACGACGTTTTTATGCTATTGAGTGCCAAAGAAAGACAACGCTAGAGATGACATTACAATTTGTAAGTTATATGTATTGAAAACTATAAGTATATATAGAATCCTGTAGCTCAAAGTAGCGTTAAACTTTTGTAATAATTATATCTGCCAACAGTTTTTCGTAATGAAGTGAAAGATGTTTGAAGCTTCCGTCTACCCACATAACGTATTAAAATCGTATATTATTTGACGTATCCATGCAACCAAAATAGCTCTTCAGTTTTATTCTCGTGACTTTTCTTTGACCTAGTATTGGCTTTACACAAAAACGATTTTTTGTATATAGTTACTAGATGTAAGTTTACTCGGTGCATTAATTTATCTTGTTTGCTTCAAGTTGATTTTTTAGTTTCTTTTCATCAAATAAAATGATTTTCTTATCTGTGCTGCTTGCTGTAATTTTCTGAAAATCGACATTTTGATGTAGCTACATCTGCACGCTTGCATGACATCATCCATTCAGAATTCCCTGTGTACTAAAGGTTGATCATTTACATGTGCGATGTTTACAGTGTAGCGCGCCATGTCTACCATTGACGCTCCTCGTCTATGCTTACTCATGAAATATTGTTTAAATATAGGCAAATGCAAACGACACTTGAAATATCGTTATTCGGTAAATATACAGTGATGTTAAAAAAAATTCAAGCTAATTTTCAATTCAACTGTTAAATTATTCATTTAGCAGTTGATTGAATCATTCAACGTATAACTTGTCAAAGCTCATATAACCCTGTTGTCGACGGCACAAGTTTGAAAGTTATTATACTCTTTGATTCTTCTTCATCGTCCCTTGTTTGTCCTGATACATTGTATATCATATTAAGCTTGAAGTTGACTTTTATTCTTATAAGTGATATTATTTTTTTTATACTTGCCATCATTGATATAGATTTTGTGTGAGTTGTTTACGTGGCTTGATTGCTTGAGCATTAGTACTTGTTGATAAAAACAGACAGTTTCCTCTGAATGTAATAATGCAAAACTGAATCAATACAATCAATTTCAAAATCAATGCTTTATCATGACACGCCAATAGCTACAACAAAGCTGTCCTTTGTATGTATACCTATATATATATACAAGTTTTTATTCATGTATGGTGTAAGTGTACTCTATTTTCTTCACACTAGTAGAAATAATTTTGAATTTCATGACGACCAAAAGTGATCCTGGCTCGTGCTTAGAAGAAAAGGAGAAAAATATGTATGATTCGCAATGTTTGTATCCATTTATGATAGCTTATAGAGCAACGTATGAGTAATTTACTTGTGTGTTACATTGGCATCAATTGTTGGTTTATAGGCAATCTTCCTTACACTTCATACTTGTATACATATATGCAGAACTTACAAATATACTTCATAAGATATGGTCATGTGTATGTGTATGCCCAATCGAGGAGGAATGACGTCATTGCAACTACTATCGTAGTAGTGTTATACCTATGTATTAAGGAATCGTACAGCACGAATTTCTGATGTAAGATAATCGTCAGACAGAAAGGACGAACCTAACTGTATTTCAAATTAAGCCTTAGTCTCTTATTTCTGTGAGAGAGACTGTCAATAATCCGCTATGCGTTTTTAGTTCAGCTAAGTATATAGGTGGGCAATTCACTATATTGCACTATTCTTTTTGCTCTTGCACACTTATATAAGTACACAGACTGTGCATACGAGTATAAGTACTTAAGTGTCTATAAGTATAAAGAGTTTAAAAGAGCCTCATGAATGCATGGCATACACATATAGACATTCTATGCTCTTCAACTCTCGCCTTATTTCTTCTTCCTTGTACTTAACTCTATATACGTAGTTCCTTCTCTCTTGTACATGTTTTCATACACGCTATAAAATTTTATTTAGGATATTCTGATGCATAAAAAACTTAAGAGGATAATGCTACAGGAGGTTAGGTCTTACAATAGTCGTTGAAGAACAGAACTCTAAGTTCTTAAGATTATTGTTTTGTTTTATCCTCCACCTCCTCTCTCTCTCTCATCCGTTGTTAGCTCTTCTTTTGAACGACAAGACATGTTGACAGGAGCGGCTATTGGGGTAATAAAATGGCAATACCACTAAAATATGCACCATATACAGTACGCATTGGTACATTGTTGTTCTTATGCTTTCGAACAAGTGGATATTGTATGAGCAAAGTTATTGCAATGTGGATGACTGGGGATTGTTTGTTTGCTCTCATGTCTTTGATTGTGAGATTCTAAGGCTCTCTTTTCTCTTATATTATTATTCTTGTACTAGAGCGTTGTATTTCCCTTGACGAGTAAAGTCTCCTTTCATAGTTTGTTCTGATTTTCTCGAGTTTTCTTTGTTGTTATTATGGTCATCACCATCGCAGCAGAGCGTGTGCTCTGGTAGGGTCAATTGTTCTCAAAATTGAAACTCGAACCATAGATAGCTATAATAATTATAGTAGTAAACTGACTGTGTACTTATTATACTTACGGTTTGAAGGAATGGAGTTGAGCTTGTTTTAATGATGATGGCAGAGACAGTGTAACAGCAGTGTAACTGCTATGCGCACGCATTTGTACATATGCTGAGTAATTTGTTAGGAAGTATTTTTGCTGGTTGTTGTAGGATCTCTCTGGCTTAATTACATAATTATATTCAATAGTTCAGGTTGCGCAAATTGTAGAAAAAATTGAAGTCGGAGAGGAAGGTAAAGAGGTTAGGTTCCCATGTGTATGTGTAATTGCTGAGACAAAACAGTCAATTTCGTATCACGCTACGTTCTCAGTAATATGCATACACTTGTTAAAAAATTCGCTGCCGCGGACGGAGTTACAGAAATTCCATATGTTGTTCTTTTTGTACTTTGAATCATTTAAATAGTCCTTTCAGTTGTATTGTTGTTAGTTTTAAATACCTCTCCTTCGTGTGTACTAATAGCGGAATTCGATTGTAGGCACTTGATGGCGAAAAATGGGAGTGCACGTGGATTAATTAAACGTTTTGGACTTGGTTCCTTTCTTCCTCTCTCCATGTATTATTATTCAAATGTTCCCTTTTGGTCTTTAAGCTTTGGCTTGTGATTAATAATATTTTTTCATGTCCAAGATAATATTAGAATAGCTTCACAAAGAAAATCGACTAACAAAAAATAATGTATCTACATATAGGATTGTACATACAACCAACAGTGTAATTGTCATACCCATGGCATTTCATTTGAACCAGTTGAACTCACACGCCATAGTCCATAGTTATGTGTTTCGGGAAAGTTGCACACGTATGCTCCTGCATAACTTATTGTATTATTAAATGAGTGAGAAAAATTTGTAAATAGCTCTTTATGTAAAATACTTCAGTCTTGAAAGCTACATAAACATTCGAGAGTGTGGTTTCCGTACTTCTTTTGCATGTTTTTATTCCGCTGACAACACTTTCCATGATGTGATTCTGTATGGCTTCGTGTATTAAAAGCGACATTTTCAGCTACACGTAGCGCTGGTTTTCCCCATCATGAAAAGGCATGGAATGGAACGAAGAAAAGGGCATTTAAATAGAAAATGAATAACGCAACATAACTACATCAACTTTCTGTATCTCACTGAGGACAAAATCAGGATAGCAATCTAGCATCGACACCTGAAAAAGAAATTCCAGCCATCGAAAACTCTTTGAAAAGGTTTTCTTTTGAAGTTTTTGCTTTGTACATATATAAGGACTCATTAAATTATTTCTGTAATTTTAATAAACTTGCACATAGGCGTCCGTATTTTCAAAAGAATATTACATAATTTAGAATGAGTTGTTTTCATAATGGAGAAAGAGAAAAGTTTCGTTAGTATAAAGAATAGTTTTCGTAATTTAACTTCGAGTGTGCTGTGCACTTACTGATTTCTACATTTCTACTGGTGAGACAAGTGGAAATAAATTGTAAAAATAAATCTATGTCTATTGGAGCTGCGGGTTTCATTTCTTGACGCTTTTAGGATAGATGAGCATGGTTTTTACACAACCGTATTTCCGCCCAGTCCAACTTTTTGTATATACACGATATGAACTAAGGGCCTGTTTTGTTGCGAAGGGTCGTTAAGGACGAAGGAGACAGGCAGGAGCGTGAGAAAGCTAGTTTAGGTCTCGATTTCACGGTACCGTTGTAAATTAAGTGCCACCAACAGCACAGATATACTTGTTGTTGTTGTAGTTCCGAAATTGTTTTCGTGTTTTCCAGAATTTAAATCCAGGACAAACATTATTGATGATGCTAATGCCATAAAGTCTCTGAACTGCTACCCTATACTACAAGTTGTATAGTAATTGTAAAGTGGAGCAGGTGGATTGTTACAGTCTCATACCAAGAACGTCGTATAACAAAATATATTTCCCCTCTATAAAGAAGTAACATAATTTAATTTGTGTTGCTACTCCGACTTCAAAGAGCTTCAAGATGAGTGGGAAGGATGCACTTGATTCCTGATCTATCTGCAGCAGCATCGTAAAACCTTAAAACTTATAAAAAACTGTTTCTTCGATGAATGTGTGATGTTACGGTAGATCTAAATTTGTTCGTTTAAGGAGAGAAGTGAAGTAACCAACTCCAAGGCTGTGGTAATTTATCAAGAATGCTGCAGGATAAATTTCTACACGAACAAAAAAATGCTGGTTACAAGAAAGACGTTTGGGCGGGAATTCACCACCAAGCTGACTAAAGATAGACACACTATTCCAAGAAAAAAGCTTTTGAGACTCCCTCACTGTTGTTGTTAATAGTTGAATCGAAAAGCTTGGAGAGAAGAGACAAAAAGAAAATGGCTGTCCTCCTGCCATTCATTTAGCTTTGCCCTTTACGACACAACGACTACTGACCCTGGCACAATATGTATAATTAAACGTGGTTTACCATCCCTAAAATGTATGTATAGGTAAATACTTAAGCATGCATTTGTCGTATCTTTTAGGGATATCTGTAGATGGGTGCAACATATTTTCTCATACAACCAGCACCATGAAAAACTACCTGGAAAACGTATCACACGTATTTACTTTTCGTGTACATGTATATTTTTGGGGAAACACGCTTGCCTTTTGACATGCGGCCGTCCTTATATTAGTGCTGCATAAGGAAGGTTCGGTTTTAAATGAGTACTCTCTGGAATTTACGATTTGATAAGGATTAGTATATAAGTTATAAGTTCCTAACCTTATGTACGATAGTATTATAGTTTTAAGTTAATTTTGTACATCTCACAGAGTCTTATACCGGAGAATATTTCAAGTTCAGTTTTGGTTGCATGGTAGTACTTCCCGCGCGTTAACCTCGCCAGTGGACTGAAAGGTTCTACTGCGGGACTATATAGGGAAAAGTTTGAGAATACTGTGTCGTGTGATTCCTTAATGCTTTACGATAAATGGTGTATCTACAAGCGAATGGAATGTGTTCGAAAAGTTGGTTTTGAAAAGACATGCAGACAACGGGGGTTAATGGTAGTTCCAAAAAGTTATTGTTGATTCACCTTATTTTATTTTATATTGAGTAAACTCTGTTGTGTACAGGAACAACGTGCATACAGCGTCTCTAAGCTGTAGTACAGATAAATGTATCAACTAAAACTTTTGAAAGGAGCGTTCCTGTTGGTCTGGTTCTTTTTTTTACTAAACGACTTTGTTATGTGTAAATCTATAGCCATACGTATCATCAGGGACTGTGGAATAAAATCCCCTTCGTTCAGAACAGTTTCAATTCAGAGTCATTCTATAGGTATTGTGTTTTTGTTGAATTGAACAAGCATAAGCAAATCCCAATAGCAAGCCACCTCCCCATGTTATAGCACAATCGTTTTTTTCGAAAATGGTTTTCACAAAGGATAATACGATAGGACGAGGGAATACGATAATAGTAAGACTTTGATCTTTTTATGTCTGGCAAAAACTCGAAATTGAATGTCACTGAATAAAGCTTCATCGTGTCTGTTTTGCTTGATTGTACCAGGACAAAATTTCTGTGAATTTCTTATCTTATTGTATTGATTTTAAAGTGCCAAAAGCATATGTATGTATGTGTGTACGACTGGAGTAGATTTTAGTACTTGAAGGTAAATTAAAATGTTCTCGGATGGTGCCTGGCGACGTGGAGACAAGGATGAAATGCATTTTCAAAAGGAGATACCTAGGTTTATTACAGAATAATCGAAAAGATGTAACCAGTTTGCAGTTCTAGATTGGTATATAAAGTTTTTGCTATTGTACTTATATCCACGAAGATAAATTTTGTCGTTTAGTTTCGGGAGTACGAAGTACCCTTTCCGTGTTAGTTTAGGGAAGGCAGAATATAAAGTATATTTGCTGTTTTAGCTTGGGAAAAAAGCAGAGAAATGGCAAGCAATTGTTTTTCTCTCTTTCTCAAGAGGATGAGCTGGAACTTAATTCCATGATTTTTTCACTTATTGTCGTAGTGCATGCGATTCTGTACTTTACGTCGGGACTTTTGGCTGAAAGCACTTTTCCTGCATGGATTCTTGGTATACTTGTTTGTTTGTACTCGTGATTCGACCATGTGATTGACGAGGGCTCCACATTATTCCCGAAGCATTTTTTCTCATTACTATAACTTTATCTCCGTTTGTACATAGAAAATGTTGGTTAAGTCCTGGAGTAGTGCGCTGTTGTTCAGTTGAGGTTGGAGCAACAGAGGACACACATCATGACTGATGGAGTTGCCTTACATGGCGCTAAAATACTATAGACTATTATTTTTGTAGTATATATGAGTCTGTGATTCTACAACTACACAGAGCAACCCCACACTACAGCAGAGCAATGCAAGGGTTTTTTGTGGATGAGCATTCAGAAATGGTTTTGTGGACGTGGACATGACTGACATGGCTTGACTGGTTTCGGGATGGGAATCATTTGATCATCGTGTACTCTCTGTTCAGTATGTGTGCATGTAAAAGTTTAAAAGTAAATGATGTAAAAGTTGTTACTAGAGCCTGCCAACCTTCCCCCATGTCTTGACTAGACCCGACCAGAAACTTTTGGAAGAGTGCATCGTTGATGATAGGGGAAGTTTCTATGTGTAAAAGGTTTATTGTCGATGTGAATGTGATGTGATGAAGTTTTTGGACTTGGTCTTGGTCTGGTGCTGGTCTGTGAAAGACGGTACCAACAACCATCAATGCGTGCATATGCTCGATCCAACACAACCAGCAGCAACAGCAGAGTTGTATAGAATAGAGCTCGTCAACATAAAACTTGAAAGAGGAGTTCGTGAGGTGCATATCCAAGAATCATCATCATCAGTAGTAGCAGGAGTAGGAACAACAGCAACACCACAGAGGAGCATCCCGAGAGTCTCGGCAGGGAAAAAATCTTTTACGTTTCTTCAGAGTCTTTTGGGCGTGGTCTAGAGGGGGTTTTCAATGGAAAAAATTTTCTTAGGACTTATAGGACTCTGATCAAAAACAAAATCTCTATATAGCAACTGTATATATAAGTATATATACGAGGATCTATTAAAGGCTGGATCGACTTCGACTCTCAAAAGATACACACAACACAGATGAATTTAATGTACAAGGAAAACTGAGTAGTCTGTATTTCGTGTATGTGCTCACCTTTTATGTTTAAAATACATGGCATATGTTTACCTTTACTACAATATATATACTTACACCTTGAGAATCCACTTGCTGTTTGGTACTGTTTAAAAAGCTAAAACACATATCAGCACGTTTCTTCCTTAATCCAGAGAGCGCCCTAATGATCTTCCATGTATTACTCATGCTTTAATGGCATCTCTTCAGACTATTCATTAGTATGTTTATATTCATATGGTAAATACGCGCAAGGTACATAGAGATTTGTTTATTTATAATTATGGGTTAAAGATGCGAGCAATGTAAAAAAACGTGTTGATTTCCAAGTTTTGTCCTAAGATTCACCCTTTCTTGAGAATAACTTTGAAAACGAGCGTCGTAAAAATTTACGTCAATTATTCCTTATATTGTTACCGATTTGTTACAAGCGTAACTTTAGGCACCTAAAAAGTTCAATTAATTATAATTTCAATAGTAGGAACTGGAGGAAATGCACGAGGAAAGAATGTTTCTCCCAATTGATGTAGCGATTGTATGTTGATGGAAATGCTCTACTGGAACGTAGGATTTTATTTTTGCAAAACTGCAGATTATATTCAAAGCGCCGTGGGGTCATGAATGCAGTCGATCTACCATCTGCGTTTTCCTCTAAAAAATGTGTTTACTTTTAGAATTTTTGAATTCAAGAATGCAGCAGGCCTTGCAAGTATTTACATATCTCGTTCATCCCCCTTGGATGGAAAGTCAGGGTCAAGTTTCATTGACGAGAAATCGTGTGACAGTTTCTATTTTAAGACTGTTTTAAAATATTACACAGCAATCTCGAAACGCATCATGTTTGTTTTCCAATCCAACTACTGAGGAACACTATAAAATTTCCTTTAATAACTTGACAAACAGGATTGAGTACATGAAAATTACAAAAATTATAACAAAAGCGGACCAGTATTTGCTTAATATGGTAGAAATGCATTAACCCGAATCTGATGATCCTCTCTCTATCTGAGGTATACATAGTTGCTACCATGTGTTTGTTTTTAATGTGAGCCAAACGGTATACTTGTTTATTATATGAGTATGACTGAAAAATGTAAAGAATGAATTTACTACAATTTCCTCCTGTAATTGGTTAATGTCATAATGGCAGTAGTGAAGAATAGATGGTATGCTGGCAATGTTTGCATTGCAATTTTATTCACACTTTAAGAGGAGTTTACAAATTTCGTCAAAGAGGGAGGTTTGGAATTTATACCCGCGTTGTTGGGCTTTATTATAGGCAATGATGCATAACAGACGGCTGTAGTAAGGAAAAAAAGAAATCGATATTATGAGTATAATAATTTAATTTGTGAATGCTCAGAGAAATCGTAGTTTAAATCCATTTGATAGGCTAGAATATAGATGACGTTTCATATCATCAGCGCATCATAAAATTTTCTATGAACTATTATTAATTGTGCACGTTACAATGTTTTGTTGAGGAGGGGGTTGTAATGTTTATCATATGGTTTAAACAATGGAGATATTCGTGAAGAATTTCGTTGTTGTTTCCAATTCAAATGTTTATATTATGTGAGCCAATTACCCACATTTTAAAATCTCTACACATTCCAGTTAGCGCCAGTTGAGTGTGCAGCAAGCTATCCAGTACAGTCATAATTTTTTAGTTACGCCTGCTGCATGTAAAATATTTTCTCTCGTATAGTGTTAGAGTATTTGTAGTTTCTTCCCTTATTGTTCTCTGATAACACTCTACCACTATTGCATAGTTATAATAGGGATATTTCCACTAATAATACTTGTTATCCATACTACAACGAATTTCAGCAACTATAATCCTTCAAGGACCATGATGCCTGGTAAATAACACAAGAATAATTGCAGGAGTCGAACAGTAAAGTTCAAGTTCAATTTTTTTTACAGTGGTATCGTATTAGTCTATTAATTTTTTATACAAAACCTTAACAACGACCAGCCAAGGCTGATTACATTATGATAAGCAATTCCGATGAGACCAATGAAAACATACATCAAGCACCAGCTCCCACCAGTAGTGATAACAAAAAGTCAAGTCCAAAACCTGAAGCTGTCCTTAATTCAAAGACGAATCCCCTCTGGTTCCTACCCCAAGGATTTCAGCGTGTCCCACCACCACCACTACAAAGTCCATGGCCTGACCATTGGATGGCTACAACTTCCAGGCCTTGCACATTGCCATTCCCTTCCGTCCCTGATAATAATCCACTCATTTTCAGTGATGAAAAAAATACTACGAAAAGTGTCTGGACTGATCCGATTTCACTCACTTCTCCTTGGATCAGCCAACATATATACCAACCACCACCCAATAACTATGCGCTTCCTAATAATTTTGCTAGCTCTGGAAGTAACAAAAACCCTAGTCCACGACAAAAATGGCGAAGTCACAATGACTCATATTTCTACAACAATCGTTGTCCTAATCCAGAATATTCAAGGTTTGGAGCACCATCAGGCAGAGGTTATTCCGACGGACGATATTTTCGGTATAAAGGTAAAATGGAAAATTTCAAAGGATCAGTGGTGTCTGACAGAAGATTTAGTGTAAGAAAATATCAACCGGATGTTGGTAGGCGAAAGTTCAGGTCGAAGTTTCGTTCGACGTTTTGTTCAAACTATCATCATACTGACAGGGAGTCTAATATTTTAAGAACGAACCGAAGCTATGATCATCCAGATTTTGCAACTTGCGATTTATTCAAGCTTTCAACGGATTTAGTGCCGAAATCAATTGAAGAAACTGAGACTTCGGAATTGCAAAAAAGTAGTTTTAATAGTTTTTCATCGACGGTTGAAGTCGTTGTAGTTAAAACGGAACCTGAAGATGACACACTGAGAGGTAGAAATCTGTATCCCGTTCAGCATAATCCACTCTGCACGTATTGCATGAATAGTCAAAATAGTTTAATTGAAACCAATGTATTAGATAAGTGTACCTGTGAACTGTCAAAATCCGTAAATGTTGGGCGTATGGCTCGCCATATTACTAGTTTCGAAGATGTGGGAGCTGTAAAGTTCCCTCCTGTTACCCATGTCCTAGAGAATTTTGAAAAAGATAATAACTACGGATACCACGTGCATTCACAAGGACAGGCTCGAGATGAAATTACAAAGATGAGGTAGGTGATCCGAAATACTCGTGTATAATTACCATTTACATATGTAGATTGCTACATGTGGAAAAGGAGCTTCACAATTACGGACATTTTCAGGAGACTCCTTGTCAGTCGGAGTCAAGATCGGGAATGCTGATGATGGAACCCATGAAAAATCTTTAACCACACTATTTCTTAACATGTTTTATATTGTCGTAAAAAGTACAACGATTTAAATTATAAATGATAAAGTATAACATATTACATGGAGGGCTTAGGGCTATAAGTATATAAGACTCTTGCTGTGTGGATGTGGAGCTGCAGGAAGATTTCTCACTTGACGTGGCACTAAGCACTTGGGAGTGAATACAGGCGTCATTTCTAACTTTGTTGATAAACGTTATTGCATTATAACTTATATATGGCAACCAGGTTCCTACTTATATAAGTATATAGACGAAGCGGTAAAGAGCGTGTGAGCGCTGATTCATCAGACATCTTGAGAATAGCTGCTTGTTACCTTGAATCTCGGCACCCTTGATAATGATAATTATGTAGGAACGTGGACTTGGCTCGTTTGCTCCTCTAAGTAGTGTTCACTATTAGTTGTTTAATATTTTATTCCATGGAGTTTTGTGTTATGTATAGCATTACTTTTGCTGCATTGTCTCTTGCGTTTTAACAAGTTGCAATAATTGCGTAAGAAGTTCCATAAACCGTTTCTTCATTGTGGTATTCCATGAATAAAAACTTTAATGAGAAGTAAGAACTTAATACACTCTGTATGACGTGAGGTTGGAGAGCAAACAAATGATACACGAAAGAGATGATAGAGCATTCGTATACTTACGTATATCTTTCCTTACTTGGAAGAGATTATTTTGCAGGCTTCTTCGTGAAAAGCATAGATATGGACGACCGTGCTGATGTATTGCAATTAAGGAACTGTGGAGTGAGAATACTTAGTTTGACAAGCTAACAAACGATTGTTCAGGGGGAAGAGCAAATCAAGGACAGAATAGTCCACGTTGCTCTAAAACTTCTATTAAGGATAGTTGATTACGTATATCTACTTTCTGTTTGTTATTTTCAGGAATGTCTTACGATCCACAAAATGGAAATTCCCAATGTTTTCATTTAATTTTGTACACAGTACTTGATTAGCATCAAAAACTTTTCACTGAGTCACATCCAGTCTTCACCACTTAATATTGTTTTGGAATACATTGTGGATCGTGTTGTTCATGTACATTGGATTGAACTGTATTTAATAATAATTATGTATTTTTGGTGGAGTATTATTTACATGCACTTTGGATCGTAAATTGTGGCGTATAAGTTACATAAAGCGATGAGGTGAATGTCAGCATCACTTACTACAAACCTTGACTGTTGTGTGGAAACAGAAACATTGTTAGCGATTTTTTGTTGGACTGTTTGGATCAGTGTGTATAGTAATTTCGTAAAATCGATGTTTACTTATTCCCCGTGTAGGTGTTCTCATGTAAGTATTTTTTATTTGTAGGTATCAAAGTTTTAACTCAGAAATTGTGCAACACCATGTTATTTACTCTGTCATGCGGTCAATTCCAGCTTGTATTGATTTTCAACTGGATTGCATTGCTCCATTCGCATATTCTTCCAGCAAGTCATTTTACTTCGATATTAGTCCCACACTTCTAGTGTCTATATTCTAGGTAATTGCACGGTATCAGCAGGTTAAATGAAAAATTGACTACGTAGTTGTAATATTTCCAAGCAAAAGCTCTGGCTCAAGGTCTACATGATAATTAACTATTGTAGATATTAGATTGGATCCGTCAGTCTTCTTTACTCTGCTTCCTTCCTAGTTAGGTATTATAGATGCAGTGTTTTCGACACGTACAGTTCTAATTTATTTATAGTTTTTCTAAAGTTTTTTGTCCACATTCCCACTTGTGTCGCTTCGTGTGCTGTAATCCATCGTGTGTGAATGTTTTATGTGTCTTTAACTGAGAATTTCACGGTTTTCCTTATTTTTCCACATATTCCAGCTAGTTTTTTCCCTGTCAATCGACTATTCTCATGTGTATTTGATTGTAAGAAGACACATATTTTTCAGTATGTATCCTACAACTGGTTTTGTACAATTTTGATGTTGAGGTGAGTTGTTGTAACTTTTTAAAATTTCCTGTAGGAAATCGGTCTTTTAGTGTAGACAAGAGAATGTAGTTCTAAAGGTAAAAACAAAAAGTATCAACCGGAAAAAAATGTCAGACGTCACTTGTTAGAATTTTGTTAAAACAAACATCCCAGTTGTGGGTACTTTCGATATTATAGTTTGGCGTACTGAAATACTATTTGATAATGATTGCGTAGTCAATCCATGTGCTAACCATTGCATATTTTTGCTACTTTTGTTTCCATCTGGTGAATTAGCACATGCTGATTTATTCATTGTTGTTGCGTTGTCGATTTTTGGACAAGGAATGTAAATATAGTCAGTGTTATGAATGAATGAACTATAGCATGTTTTGAAAAGGTGGTGGGAAAGAATATTTTGTGATGTGATATATTGTACTTAAATCAAACATCTCACAACAAGGTTTAGTCATTCAATGAGCTGAATATTCCTTTTCCAGTGAACTTCTTGGCAAGTTGATTCCTTGTACAGCACTATGGATGGGGTGCATACTCAATTCTACGTTATTTTGAATAGCAATTCAGCTTGTATACTTGGAATATTGGAGAATATTGATGCACACGGAGTGCAATGTTTAAAGGAATGGCGACGACTATACAGTGTTAATGCTATTCCTCATTCCCGTAAGTGTCGTGATCGTTTTTGCAAAGTGTAAAGGAAGTTCGCCTCGCTTGCATAAAAGCGTAGTAGGTATGTGGTTTTGCTATGGTGATAATGGTAGTAAAACTGGCTCATGACATGACGGTGAGTCATAGAAAGGAACTATAATATATAATCACGAGTCGTCGGATATTTCTCTGCGTGTCTTGAATTAATGGATATGTAGTGGACTGAATCTGCATTTTACATGTATAAAATTTCTTAAATACATATGATATAATGTGGATGTTTGAGGTTTGATTGCGTATGAGCGAATGATTATCATAATTGACTTTTTTTGTGTACGAAATGTTTTGTTTCCATCGAACTCTTCTTGTTGCCTCGTGGTCAAAGTTTTTGCGTGGAATAAAATAGTGTGCCTTATGGATATTACATGGTTCTGCTGCTCGGAAATTTTGTTCGAGAGTAATAATTACTATAGAGTATACCTGTGGACTCGAAATAGGCGAAAATAATGAGGAGTCAATTTTTAAGGATTACTCTATGGAATATTTCAAAACAAACTACGCGAAATTTACAACATTTCCCCAAAGTCTTTTGAATAAATTGTTTAATAATAGTAACTAAAGTAGCGCCAAATTTATGACGAAATTAAGTTCTTTGCAGTTCTGGGTAGGAAGTGAAATCCCAACAGATTCAAGGGAACATTGTCGTCTTTATTTTTCCATATAAACAAAATTCTGCAACTTGTAAGAAATGATTGAGAAGCAAGTACCTATGTAAGTGTGCGGCTGTATCAAGGATGTTACTTCATAATTTCATGATGTACAAATTTGCAATATTTAAATTGCTATATTTTTTAAGGAAAAAATTGCTTTACATGCGAAAACAAATTTAACATTAACACCGAATCCTACTGATTTAATCTGGAAGTACAGGAATAGTGACGACTTACGCTGAGGAAAAGTTGGGAGGTGATATTGTAGAGAGAGAGAGAGAGCATGGAATTTCGTTTCAGAGTTCTTTGCAAAAATGCACTTACCGAATGTTTACTAACATACTTCTTATAAAGTTATGATAATGATATGAGTACATAATTATTACATAGTTATGTACTTAGGTATTACCAATCCTGTGTGAAATTTACGAACTATTACGAGAATAAACCAATAGGATATAAGTATAACAAACCTTATATTACAAATGGAAGTTAAAAATTATTTTTTCCCAAAACCTATTTATTCGTCTTGCTTCTGTAGTTGGATCCTTTGTAAGATGGTGTACTTTGGCATAACATACATTTCAGGTATTAAAAGTTGACGTATGTAGTAGCTATATGTAGGTAGCTATAAGCAAAAATACTATAAATGTAGTTTTTCAAATTCTGGCTTGAACGTCTTGAAGTTGCTTTCATTCACGCGCTTCAGATAATATGAATGGAAAACGGGTCTGATATCTGTATGGAACCCTATAGGTTTTATACGGTTGAAAAAGATTGAAATGAAGTTTTTTAGCACATTTGACAGTTAGCTTAGCCTGCCGGGGAAGAGGAATTCTACTAGAATCGTGATAATTTTTTGCCATTCAAAATAAAGTTTTATTTCTGTATAAAGTAATTGAGGTGTTTTTCACGAAGTTTTGCATTTAAAGAACCTCGCTGTACAGTTGAGTAGCATGTGGATAAAGGATGCGAATTCGACGTATTCTACAGAATGGGTATATAAAAAGCATTCAAGGAACGTCAAGTCCATCTAAAGCCACCCAATAAAAGATAGGAATCAAATATTTTTTGAATCGATCCATCTGCAGGTTGACTCATGAGCAATGAAAGGCAAACGCTCTTCTCTGAGCTCTGGGTATCGTTGTAAGCTCCGTCTTCGTCTCATCCTTTGACGAGAGTTTCTCCTCCATGTATTTTCTCTGTAACTCTCACTCTCCTCCTGTCGTCGTGTCTTTTTTCTCTTCTTTCGGGTTGTTGCAGTGGTACTGTATATCCAAGGCCAAGATATTCGTTTTCGTCTGGACGGTTGTCACAATATAAAGTTTATAGGAAGCAGTTCCTGCATTTTATATGCTTTATGTACGTATAAAATGGTGCTTTTCAACGGACACAAGATGTACTTAAGTTTCACTTGCCTTTTTAGATGGTTTTCTTTTCCCTCCCTCTCTCTCTCTCTGCCTCTTCCTCTCACTCATATACTCCTTGTACTCCTAGCTCTTCTTAAGGCTTTCTTCTGTTTTGGAAGCAGATATATATAGATTTTGTAAGACTTTAATCGCACATAACCATATCTACATACAGAGATGAAACAAAAGAACTTATATGGACTGTAACTGAAGACTGATTGTTAAGCTTTCCTTTCGTCCCACAATAGAATTTTTTTTATATACTTGATAACAAAGTCATTTTCATATATAATCTGGAAATACAGAGAAAAGTTTTGCGAAAATAATAATACAAAAAGGTTTGCATTGAATTCTAAGTCGCATTTACGGGTTTTTCGTCTTCTATGCCTGTATTCTTTATTTTCAAGGGTGTGTATGCATATATATATTCCATCCTACTGACGTTTCGTTTCGCCTGAACTTTTTTTTATTCTTTTATGCCGCCTCTTTTAGTACTAATACTTTAGAATCTTTTCTATCCTCTCTTTACAACAAGAAGTTGAGGGAAGTATAAATGCTTTTGGTGAAGCTACAAGAGGATCTATCTCGTTTTGCATCATATTTTCCATACAGGAGTAGTCCAAAATTACCGAAAGTACTGTCAGGGTATACTTCAAGAGAGCTTCTTCACTCATACATATTCGGTTTATTGACGTGATGAGAAGAAATGAAAAAAGACTGCCCGGTACGAAGTAAACTTTAGGTATGTAACATACATGTATATAGGCATATCCATGCTTATAACGATATTACCGCAGTTAAACGGGAGTGATTATGCCAGCGAGAGTCTTTCGGTATAGTAGAGTTGGAATGAATAGAGATTTAGAGAATGAAGAGAAAAAGAAAAGAAGATCCATCCTCCCTGTCGAAGCCTGTAGATGGTGGATGGGAAAATTTTACGAGAATATGCTCTGGTTACGACTACGTCGCCGTCGACTTGCTCGTCTTCCATTTGTTTTTTTCCACCGCCGTTGTTTTCTGGTATAATGTTTTCACGTTTTACTCGGGCTGTATAACTATACGGCTACAACTACTACTACTACTGTTGTCAGTCTTAAAGATTTCCTAGCGTTTATTCTCTATAAAAGTTCTAGGGACTCTAGGCTATGTGTATGTATGGAGCTTATACACACACACACTCTCCTGCTGACTTGATGTTGTAGGAGAGACTTGCTACTCGTTTATGCAACATACACTGGTTGTGCGGCCAAAGTTGTTCGTGTTGATGGCTTAGAGTTTTTGAACCAGAAGAGAGTATAGTTTCCAAGCTCCGTGTGTGTGTGTCTCTCTCTCTCTTCTCTTCTGAAGAGAGAAAGAATAAGAGCTCGAAGTTTGGACGAGTTCGTTGCTGTTTCCTTTGCCACACGGGAGGGGAGTTAGGAAGAAAACGAGTAGGTGGAGGAAAATATATGACGGTCATATGCACATATGTAGTAAAGTTTCTTCGTCGTCATGTTCCTTATTATTATAACTTTACTATTATGAACGAGAAGCGTCTTTAACCCAGGAACAGTTTTCCTATATATGGGATTTGCTATATATTTGCTCCAGCAGCGCTATATATGTAGATTGAAATTTTCCTCGCGCGCTGGTTCTTGCTGAAGAAAAGTGTACGTACGCGCCTGTCCTTCCTCCGGTTTTGCTCCTAATAGAAGTCATGTAAAGATTCCATGTACGTTTCTCCTGTGTTGTTGGATTTGGGTACGCTAGGAAGTCCTATGATTTTTGTGTACGTATGCACCTCTCCCGTTCAACATACACGCTGCATTCATCCAAATTGAAGAGCAAATATAACAGGACTCGAAAGTCGAAACGAGCATCAGGACAAACGGAAGAACAAACAATCTTAGTGTAATTCTCGTCCCCACTAATGGCTTTACTACTAGACTCTTTTGCAACCATCCCTAGAAGGCATACAAATTATTATAGACTTGAGAGTGAATTACTACTAGAATTTCTGCACTACTCAATTTTATACACACATGTATGTAGGAATCATAATAATACGGATGGTTTCTGTGGCTGTGAGCGATTTCGTATAGGTTGATAACTGGTTGTTATGGCATTTCGAAGACGAAAGGAGCGTACTTTAGCATGTATTTAAACGTAATAATAAGTAGAGTATTCTTTTTGCAACAGCAGTTACGGTACTACCAACTTTTGTTTGGGAAGGCAAGAATCTATGATAGTTAATAGCTGCTAATAGTGAATATTGATGTATGTATGTAGGGGTTGTGGCAGTGGCGAAGTGGAGTGTGTTTCGTCGAATCATTGTTACAATTAATGTATGTATTTAATCTGCCTTCGTATAACGGTATAGTAAGCTCAATAAAAGTTGTTATATGAAAACAAAGTCGTTTTTCCTTTACAACTTCCAGATCAGTTTAGTATAGTTTCATGTGATCTAATAAAACAATACTTTGCAAAAGTTATTGTGTCCACGGCCTTGCTTTCGACAAATCTCCCCTATCATTTTCTAATAATAAATATCATGAAACAAGAAAATAATTTTATTACTTGTAACCTTTTAGCTGTTTTTCTTAACTTTTCAAAAACAAGCTCAATTTGATAGGTCATGCAAGCGCAGTGGAACCTTAGTTTGAGACGAAGATTTTTGTTCATATAAATATGTTTATAATAAACGATAGTGGTACGGAGACTGGGTTCTTGTAGGCAGGTATCATCCACGTTTCTATCAATGTACAAGTTAAACCTGCTCACAAGAGGATAGGTACCACTTGGGGCTTCTGGTTCGATTTTTTACTTTTGCTTTAAGCATGTTCTCGTTTCCCACCAAAATAGTCGCTTGGTTGTTCGAATATTTATTGCATACATAGCTATACGAATGCCCCCTGGGAAACCAGAGTAATTTGTTTTTTATTTCTTCCAAAAATGTTATGTATTTACTCCAGCTTACTTAGTTAACAAGATATCACTTGCCCTCGAGACAGCCGAACACTTTTTGCATATCCCAAATGTAGCCTTCATTATATTAAAATCACAACATGTCGTGGTAGCTTTATCTGAAACCAAGTTTGCCAAGAGTTGTAATCAGAATGAAGAAGTATCGCTTTAATGGAGACGATAGAGATGATTTCATCCCAAATCCAGTTTCGAACTAGGTTGTGTTGTGCCTATGTTCTTCATTTCAGTAAGAGATATAATATGCAAAGCTAAGTGTCTCCGTATACGTCAATGTTATACTGATAACCTTGAAAGTATACTATGGATGATATGGAACAAAACTTGCAACTTTCGTGACATAATATATGTACAAACAAGATTTGGACGATTTTTGAGTTTCATTTAACACTTCTGTGAACTGAGTTTTTCGCAATATTTGATACAAAGGAGAATAATGGAACAATAATTATAACGATACCGACCGAAGATGATTCTCTTAACATGCTTGCTCTTTGAGAGCTTTTAAACTAATATACAGAAAACTGCAACTTCTAGCCCACTAACGAGAGCAACCGGATGATTGAAAATACTTGTTTGAATGACTTAGTAGAGCTAACCTTGATTTGAACCCTCGTTATTAATTCATATACCCCCTTTCCCTCTCCTGAAAAATCACTTATTATACTGACAGGAAAAATTCAATATTTAAGTTGTAGTTTTCTACATTTTTGCGTCCTTTTTATGCTCCAACATTGCACCTTGAATGAATGAAGAAAAGCAGCACTGATCTGAGTTTCTGCTGGATCTTGGAATTATTTTTGTGAATAACATATGTAACATGTTAATGATTTATTACTGTCGTCGTTCTTGTTTGTTGCAAACAAACTATATATTCTTCTGCAGAGAAGTATAGAGATAGGTGCATGAGATTTAATTCTCTTGCCGTCGGGTATAAATTTTTCGTTTGTTATTGTGCTATAACTAACACCAACGATACACAACAGTACTACAATAAGCGATAGGATGCTGGGCTATCCGGTTGTTGCAATAGTTATTTACGTTCTGTTTCCTTATACAGTGTTCTATAATCAGGTGTATACATATATACACACACCGTATCTTATATGGCCATTAATTGTTGGATCTTGAAAGATTCATTTTGTGTTTGGACATGGTGAATTTCGTATCGCGAAAATTGCCACCAGTCCGTAACTCCTAGAAGCACTGTGAACATGAGCGAGGCTTGGGTATCCACTACTATGATGTTGAATAAGTTTCCTAATCGAGACTATGCTGCTTTTATAGTTATAGTCCGTGTCCGTGTCACCACGAATACCGAATTGCATTACGTATATTTACACGTTAACGTTCTTTCTGACGCTGCTGCTTCTCGTATATAGAAGAGAGCTCGAAGGTTTTCCCCCGCTTGCCTGCCTGCTTCCTTCGTGGAGTGTTGCTGTACATCTGGCAGTGTACAACAAGGAAAAAGCGGAGGGCCTGAGCTTTTTCCTTTAGGAAAGAGCCTGCTGGGTTAAAGTACGTACCTATGTATGTATACCTATAAGTATACTTGCTGCACCTTATTCAGTTGAATCAGTTTCTGTATACAGATATTTCTATATACGGATGTACGTCAAATATGTGTACACATTTAAAAAAAACGTAACTATACATGTATATTCTCTATACACTTTTGATGTGGTAGTAGTGATCATTTCCTACCTTTATAGCTTTCCACCCACGGGTACTCTTGTATTGAATTTTGCTTCGTTCGACTACTACACGACTATATAGAGAGGGTAGGTAATTGAACCTTTTTTGTGCCATCGAATTTTCCGTCAGCCAAAAGAGTGCCACATAATAAGGATTGAGAGAGAGAGAGAGAGAGAGAAGAGAACAAAACTACGACGCAGTTTGTTCTCTTACTCTGGCTCACTGTAGTTGAACACACTGTTGCCAGTTGGGGAACGAAACTAGAGGAATCGTTCGAAGAGTCTTTAAAAAGGATCCAACCATTGCCTCGCCTTCCATCCCCCAGTCATTTGGTAAAATGCGTGGTATGGCAGGCTCAGGATTCGGAATCCTGGGTTTGTTCGTGTTCAATAACACAAGAGTCCAAGCCAAAGCGGGTGTAGGTAGCTTGGTGGATGGTTGTTCGTTGGTACGAAGAACGAAATCCAGCTCAGGGGGCTCCTCTTTCTCTCTCTCTCTCTTCTTAATATCTGCCTTGCCTATACTTATACATTTGAGCTCATGTATGTTTTAATGTGCTTTCAAAGTACACGACAAGCCTGCTGCAACTTCCTACTCTTTCACTTATTTGTTGGTGGAGGATATACATATATGAAAGATGTATGTGCATATGTGGAGTTTTGTATTATATACAGACTATTGTGGTTACAATGGTTTGTCAGAGGCATAGGAAACCCCTCGTAGTTCAAGGGACATTCAAGTGGAACGTTCTTCCAAGTTCTGGCTGATTTTAACTTCCAAGTTCCAAGTTCTGACTGATTTTAGCTCCTTAACCCGCGTTCCATTCACGTAGCACATGTTAAAAAGTGTGTGAGCCCTGAACTCGGGACATGTCCCTGAAGTGATGAGAACGTTTCATTTGAACGGCTCCGTAAACTTTAGTCGTCTAATATGCATGTACTGTAGTGGTTCATATATGACAGGAAGAGAGCGAGCGTATTTGCCTCTAACGATCGTCGTTTATACACACTCCGATGTCTGAATCTGAACCTGAAGCCTGAAAATCTTTTTTTCCCTACATTTTAGTACCATAGTATCGTATTCAGTGTGACTCATATCGACTACTTCGGCTGTGGCGTCCTACACATACTCAATCCTTTATTCTCCTGCGACTTGGCATAGCTCTGACATAGTAGTATGGGAGCTCTTCCCTCTCACACAACTCCTCGTGTGTGTGCTGCTGCTCCTGCTTGGGAATGCTTTTGGAGTTTTTGAAGGCGTTTGTTCCATTCCGGCTTCCAAGCTCTTGGATGGACGCCCATTATTACATTCCGGATGCTGTTCTCGGGATGGATGATGTAGCATGTATATAGCGTATGAGAGAAACTGCAATTTACTATTTCGTTCTGTTTTTACGTCAGTGTGTGCTGCTCTTGCTCTGTGTCATGCAGCTTCGTGTGCGGAGAGAGCCTTCATCCTTCTTACATCATGACTCGACTCCTAGGATATACCTAGGTACTGAACTATTACGAGTAGTAGGAGTTGCGAAGAGAAATTCGCACAGTTAAAGACCGTACAGAATACCTTTCGGAAACAATTTCTATGCAGATACTGGTGTGCATTTTTACAATATAAAACTACTGCACATGCTAAAAATTCATAATATATGCGTAATGCTACATAAACGTCCACAATGTGTAGATTTGTTCGTAATTTTAGCAGATTTATAGCTCTATAGGTCGACCTGTAATACTCAAATGCCGTAGAAAAACGTACAAACCATATGTGTGGAATATATGCAATGAGCAGGGCATTTCATTTAAGATGTTTACACAAGAATGATTTTTGTCTCCACCGGATATAGTAATGGTAGAAGTGCTCATTGATAATTTCCGTATCTACGTAGAATGGGTTTTCTGTCTACTCATCAATCCATTGAAATCGCGTTTTATCCTTCTTTCATGGAGAAGATTAATGCATGGAAAGCTGTGGTGGTCAGCATTTTTCCAGATATTCGAGATTCAAAGAAATGGATATATTCAATTTTATACGTATCAACAATAATGTATGGATTTGGCTGATGCTGCTTTTCATTAATATTATTGTTGCACAAAATGTTGTGTAGTCCGAATTTTTTGCCGAATGTTTGGTGCAGAAAAAACTCGTCGTTGATGACCTTCGTAAAGTTCCGCAATCATTTTTTTTCGTTTTTATAATAATTTCTCTTGAAGGTCTTTGAATTTTCTATAGTAGTAAACCAATAGCTTGCTAGTGCTTCCAAATGGCGTTTATTGCATTCATGATTACTACAACTATTAATTACAGAGATACCATTGTTTTTATTGTATTTACGAAATCTCCCAGTTAAATTTACAGCATGTAATCAATGCATGGTGTGTAGTACAGGAGATGTTTTTGTAAGCCACGTTTTACAATTCTTTGAAGATTTCAACCTATACTATGAGTACTAGTTGATTTATTCAACCAAATGATTATGACTAGAAATTTCACACTTAATTCCATATCCCAATGTGTAGATTCAATATGAGTCAACAATGGTGTATAATGTACTTACGTACATTCAAAAATAAGACCTGACAATTTCATTCGATACCCTTTCCTGGATTTATTAAAAGTTATTTACAGGCTATGACTCTGTAAAATTAACAAAATTCCCCGTTACTCTTTGAAATACAATTTAGCTGCGAGCATAATTAGAAGCCATGACTTTGAAATAAGTTCATGATAATATTTTTTGCATTGGTTTAAATAAAGCGACCATTTTAATATCTTAATTTCGTTGCTATATGTACCTCTATAGTATATATACGTTCACATGCCTAATGTTAAAGAAATGAGGAAATCGGTGAAGGTTCGGACTGGAAATAATATAAAGTTCACTGGAAATAAGTACCGGATTGTCGGTCATACAAACTTACATATATGCGGTCACTCGCGTCTATCCACAATTAAAAGTATTTTCCTTGTGGATTTTTTTTAGTCTGGGACTATCTTTCATTTCGTCCATCCGTTTTAACATGTGACCAATTACTTACTACTTTAGTTATGGTAAAATCATTCAGGCACTTGCACGTAATTATGAGTACTATTGTTTTAATTAACTACTTGTAATTTGTTCTACTTTAAGTTTTTGAACAACGTTAATAATTTTACATTTTAAATACAAGACTATCGTCGACTACAATCATTATACTAAGCTTCAGACTAATATGAAAAAAACTGGCACGTGGCTGAACGATAATATTTCTGTATTTTTGGAGCAGTTTGGTCTCGCTCGACAGCAGAAATTATGTCGGCTTTTTGAAAGTGCATTTTTGTTACTGTAACCAAGGTCGTTTGCGTGCTTCAAATGAGTTTTGGTACTCTCGATCATAAAATAGTATGGATCACAGATCGTACAAATACTGTGTGTTTCACTTGCAAATCAAGATGCTGAGTTTGAAGGTCGTTTGTTGAGTATTGATAGTACAGCCGGGGGAAACTTGCAAAATACAGATATAACCGAAGCAGTGCATCAATCATCCAGCTCGTGCAATAGGAAGTTTACGAACACACGACTCAGCTAAATAGAAGAAGTTCGTATTGTTGTCCTGTGCAGTCCCACTGTGTGATATGGGAATTAATTGATATACTTTTTATGTAATTGGTTTTATATATAATACTCCCAACTCCTTACCTTGTACATGTGCCATGGTATAATATGTGTTTTTAAGACCTGAATAAGTCATTGAGATTGGTTGATGTTATCAGATGAAATTATTACATTATTGCCGTAATAGTCGCTGATTTGCGTTTGAGTGTGAATCAGTTCCCAACCAGCGTTCTATATCTATATATGTAATGGATTCTATACTTACTTCCATACTTACTTGTGTAAATGTAATTAATGGAATCTATACTTATCTAAATATAATGGATTCTATATCTACGTATCTATAGTAGATATAGTGGATGTTTGTACTAAATAGCACATTTCAAGTGGTATGATACCAATAAGCTAAACTGATAAGATGTCGGTGAGGTTTCTGCATGCCATGTATCCTTGCCTGTTCATCTCTCATGTTTTTTGCACATTGAAGAAATCACATGGCATGATGATATGAGAGTTTGGAGAATTATTGTACTTTATACCGTATAGAAGATTGGAGAAAACCACGTAAGCTTCAGCTTTCAGCTCTTGGATTTTGCATGTTGCAAAACTGAAACTAAAGAGAAAAGTCTCACACGCTCTTGTTGAAATTAAAAACTGTATCAATGTGCATACAATCCTACATTTGAAGATATTAAATTTAGCATTTATAAAAGTATTTTATTGTACCTATATATATCCGTAAATGTTCATACATACGTTAATTTTGATATACTTGTATTACTTATACCTATATCAGTTTCCATTCCATTAAGTACACAGTACCCATGCTGTTCATATCTACATTGTATGTATATAGGAATATGTTTTCGAATGGCAATTGAACGTGTATCAGTAGTGTCCGCATCCATACACAATCTACTATATGTAAGGTTACTTGGTAGTAATAGTAAAGTATTCACTAAAATTATCTCATCTGTATGCTCAACAACAACATTATCTGTGTACAGACACACTACAGGGTACAGTGTGTAGTTAGTTTAATGCAATATTTATTTTGGGGTATAGTCCTTTTTACACTGTACAAAAGGGTAATATTTATATGAACATTTGCCTTACACGCTCTTCTGTAATATAGCTTCTGTACACATGTGTCGTGACGAGTATAAAGCTTATATGAGATTATATGGCTTGTACACGAGGATATATATCTTCTATTTCAGAATATATATCTTCCATATGAGAATATATATCTTCCATATGAGAATATATATCTTCCATATGAGAATATATATCTTCAAAATGAGAATATACAACGTTCATAAGAGAATCTATATATAATTTCGAAACAAATTATAAAAAGTAAGTGTGTAATTTTGTGTATTTGGGCTAGGGATATACTATATGAATCCTATCAATTATTAATACCTTTTTGGTTAGTCGAAAAATAGATTGGAGACGCAGAAAGGCAGAAAGAGAGGACGTTTTTCTTTGGAAATACCTATGCGTGTTTGATGAAGATAGCCGAATATTTGTCGATAGTTATAGCGTAACGTGGAAGTTAAATAAGATAGAATAAAATTTACTATCTCGCGTCCTTTTGTGACTCATATGGACATGGAATGATTGAGAATGCTGTGAGCATTATTTGAGTTTGTAATATTGACGGAGATAAGTATTTTGAAATGATCTACATATGGGGAGGATGATAAACTAAACATTTTCATGAACATGAACGCAGAGTTATAGTGTACTGTATCAGTATTTTGTGGTAAAGTCGGTCGTATGACTTATTTTTTAGTTTATGCTACCATAAGCTCCGCGTGCCTTTTTATTTTATTGATTATTGAGTCGTTGACTTCAACTACTTTTCTATTTTCATTTTTTTTACGTAAATGTAGTCACGATTGCATCCAAACAGTACGGAGTGTGGGCTGCATCTCAATCTCAATTATTTATTCTGACTACACGGCGGTGATTTTCAAAACGAAAATGATTGGTAGTTGCAGTTACATTGCAATGATTGGGTGTTTTTGTGTTTTTGACTTCGGTGCTTCCGTTTAAGTGTGTCGTGTAGCCAAAATCAAAACTAAAAAGTTGTTGTTTGGATTTGGAGCAGTCTAGTTTCATTAGTTTTTGGTAAAGTTTGCTAAAGCAATAATGTATTATAATAATAATAGTTTTCGTATTAATGATATTTTTAATTTTTACGTTGATTATTATTAGTTTTAAAAGTAAGTAATAACAATACAACAAAATTATGAGCCTAATTTTGTTAATAATTTTGTTACTTTCTATTATTGTTGTGTTCGTTTTTCCTGCCACTTCTGGCACTCATCGCCACCGTCATCAATATCATCATCTTGTTGAATTTGTTGAACGGACTTCCGTGAAAACGTGAAATCTTTATATAGTTTGGTTAAGGATTATACAGTACAATATACGTGGTGGGTGACTAAAATATAAAATAAAATATACTTGACGTCCTCAAGTGGGATCATGAATGAGGATGAGGAAAATCACATATGGCCCATACCAACGATTACATCTGCGTTCCGTCGAGAGTATCGACGGTCTTACCCGCCAGTACCTGATTATTTTAAAACTACTGCTACGACTACTACAACAAGTGGAAAATCTTATTCTGTTAGTGATTATGGGTAAGTTTACCTACCCTATGGCTGGCCGAGAGACGAATGCATAGAATGACTGTTATATGTATTGCTGATTAAGCTGATTTGCTGACATTTGGATAAACTGTAGAAAATAAAAATGATTTATAAAAATTGTGGTGTTAATTCTGTAACCCATGGATCCGGCGGTATTGGATATTCTTTATGAACTAATGTGTTTTATATGGTTGACCGAGTATTTGAACAATTATCTGTCGGACACCCGAACATCATTGTTGTTGTTGCGTCTTCTTCTTCTGTGCAACCAGTCATTTTATATACTTAAAATAACAGAATTTTAATTATTCTAATTGCAGACATGGACGCGTTCAAAGTGTTAAATTTTTGCCAGACGACAGTTCTTCGGCGATGTCTAGTATTTCTGGTGGAAATGGTGGTGTACGAGCAGGAAAAAGCGCGACAGTTGCTTTCATTGATATTCGTTCTGCAGCGAAAGCTTTACGTTCCGTCCATTCGATGGCTGGACATCCTCTTCAGATTACTTATCATGAACCTGGTTCAGTTCCTCCGCGTAATATCCAACCCACAGAACACTCGTCACCCGGAGATTCCGTAGCTTCTACAGGGAATGATTCCAGCGCTAATAATGCTGGATCATCCCTCCCTCCAGGAAATTCCGTTGTTGGAGTTTCTGGACCCGGTATCAGTAATGGTCCCAACCCTGTCTCCGGCCCTGGTCTATACCGACAACGGTTTCCTATTCAACATGGGTAAGCTTATAATCATTATTATTAATCATCATCGTCATTTCTTTCTAACTGCAATGATTGGCAACATACATATTTGCGCGGTCTTCCATACCCCACGACGTTTTTTCCACCCAGTTACGCCAACAACATGAACAAAATACTCAACACACTCGAGTTTTATAATGTATGTGCAGGTGTTTTTGTTTTAGATTTTTTAATTCTGATATACAAATGAGAATTTATATTTACTCATGTTTTTATTTCTGTCAATAAAAATCTTGACTTAAATTTTTCGTAATCTAAAAAAACTGGATAAAATGTATGTAAGTTACTTCTCATTTTAATAGTGACTTTGCGTAGTATGCTACCTCATGGAAACCGATTTATTTTGATGTTTCATGATTGGTTGCATATTTTTCAGTCAGTGCCAGTTGTAGTAAATTTTCTCCCCAAAAATAGGCTGTGCTGCAAACGTAACATTCGAATAAGTTCTGGATTGGATGCATCCTGTACTTAAAAGTGTTGAGAGTTACGGTCGATAATTGTGCAAATCATATAAATATTGCAGTACCAAAGTACTAATCGTTGTCACTATAGATAAATTAAGGTTCGGTATTACAATTTTACTTTGTTTACTGATTCATATACTTCCTGCTTCAGTCACTTCAGTGCAATTATTTGTTTATGTTACTCGTATGTCATCAAGCAATAATAACATTGCTACCTTTTTCGTAAGTTATATTTGTTATGTATAAATGCTATTGTAGCAATGGCATGGCGTCATTCTTTCTCTTTAGAAATCTTCCTAGAATTTCGATTTCAATCCTACAATTGAGCAAGTTTACACAATAGTTGAAATTTGAGCATGGTCGGCGTGTTAAAAAATTATTATTGTATTATGGCATAGTCACATTTGTGACGGTCACATCTGTTGCGGGTTTTGATTTTTATTATTGAACAGTACCACATACCTAAACTAATAGTGCTGTTAATTCTGCCCATAAATACTATAGGATGAACATTGCTTACCGGTTAATTAGATACAATATTTGCACAGTTCTGATGTTGGTAGTTATGGATGACTATATAGCCCACGTTCAAGGTCATTTCGTGTAACAAATAATTACGCTTTTGCCTGAGCCATTACAATGTTATACATGTTATGCTGGATTATTCCGGACGTAAGAATGTGTTTGGTCATGAAGATGGAAGTTTGAATAAGTAAAGTCAACGTCTATAGCAGTCGAAACTGATCATGTTCATATGTGTTTGCCACTAGTTAAGTTGGTTATCACATCTGGATTGGTGACAGTCTTGGATGTAGTTATATTTATTCTGTTCTTCCAAAAGAATTTGTTACACAACTTTGAATTGAAAACCAGTAACCGGTGCTCTAAGAAAGTATTACTGCTGTAATGTTGTGAAAGGTGTTCGAACATTTATAGAGCATTCAAAAGCCATAGTATTATGAATAGGTTTGATCAAAATAAATACATTTACTATTAATATAATGTTACATTTTGGAATCGCAAAGATTAAGCACTATAGTTAATAATAGTACAACACACTACTGATAAATCTGGTTTCCTCAAGAAATTGACAGCATGCATAAAGTAACAAATTTGTCCCCAATAATTGCTTAAAGCAATTATTTATCATGAATATAATTTGAAGAAGAATATTCTGGATAATTTGCATTATGAATTATAAGTGTTGCAAAAATTATAACTGCCGTTTATATTTCTAGAAAAATCTATAAATAATAAGTAAACATACCCCAGACAGACAGTGGATTATCTCTTCTTCATCCATTTTCGACCCAATTGTATTGCCGAGAAGTACTTAAAATGCACTATAATCAGAGGTGGTTCATGTTGTTGAAGTGTTTAATACTATTTCATGTTGCACAGTTGTAGTACACATATACCTTTTTTCCATACAGTAACACCGATGAGTTTATTAAAATGCGGAAAAAACTGTTACGTTATCGATAAGCGCAAAAATATAATGTTGCGGGGTCAAAGCCTGTGACTTATTTAAATTCTTGATATACGCGATAATATTTATGATATTTCATTTGGTATTTTTGGAGTAATTTTTTTACTCAAGCAATACATACATGGGATTTCAGAAGAGAAATCAGAATACAATCAGACTTTAATTTGTATGTCACTATATTAAAAAACAGGCAATCGGAAGATTCATCTAGTCATTTTTATGAGCAACCGAAAGGCTTTAGTCGAGGAAGAGGTGATGGTCATGGCTTCCATGGTACTCGAGGTCGACGTGAGCATCGACATCCGTACCACAATAACAGACACTCCTTCCCAGGCGATAGGTAATATTCATGCTAGACCTCAATTTACTATTTGTTGTATAGATATGTATTGAGTAGCTATATATAGTTTAACAATAAATTCCAAGACTATCTTATTTATCCTCAATTTTTCGTTTAAAATTCATTCTGTTAGAAACTACCGGATGTCATGGGGATACCCAAACGAAGGCAGATTCGCCCCTCCTGCCCATTCCGAAGTGGATGAAAGGACATCAGGGCCACCTCCATCCTCTCATCCTCCCCAAAATGAAAACAGCTCCAAAGGAACCCGCCGCCCCGACTCACCAGCAAGTTCCGTATCATCCCGCCATTTACCCAGCAAAAGACATAAATCCAGGTAAGACAGTGTTCGAAAATCCGTGAATAATTGCAAAATGGTAGAATCGAAGCCATAAACACAAAATATTTTTAATTGTTTTTCAAGGTCTGTAAGTGAGTCAGGCAGTTCTGATCGAGGAAGCAGTGGTGGTTCACGGTCGCGATCTGGATCTCGTTCAAGTGTATCAACCAGCATAAGCTCGGGCCGGTCTAGATCTCCCCCTCATCATACTTCGTCCGGGCATTATTCCAGCTCGCGAGGTGGTTCTCCGGGTAACCGCTTCCATCAAAATTCGTATTCCCGACAAAGGTTAGATTTGGTTTTGCCTTTATTAATAGAGTAGTTCTAATTTATATCAAGTCTAATAATCCTTCTGCCCACACCGTTATTGATTTAAATTGTGAACAACACCGTACTTAAAACCCATATGGGTAATTTTTTTCGAGATGTCACATGTTGGTGCATCATCCAACAATGCTTGTTTGAACTCGCTTATTTTTTAATTATATACCGGCGCATCGCAATCTATTATGAGTATTGCGTTTGTTTTTAATAATATTAGAAAGGAAACATTAGCCAATTATGGACTTAATTGACACCTTACAATTAGTCTATTCTACACATGCTGGTGCCTGTTTTCTATAATGTGCGGTTATCGTAAACTGACTGACCGATTTCACCGGTCGTATGTCCTTGTTGTTTGTTGCCATTACTTATACGTATCTAAATACGTTACTATCAACAGGCTATATAAAGTTATGTCCGAGTTGCTCAAACATTTTTGTATTCCGTCATACGTTTATATTTGTAAATACTCCATTTGTATCTGAGAATGTTGTCTTTTGTTTTTTTTTAAATTACAAAAGTTTTTTATTTGTGCTTTTCCTAATGACTGCATTCGTTGGGATATCCAGATACAGTCGATCTCGATTGGTAAGTCGTCCGGCAGACTCCTCTCGTGTCCGTCACAGTTCGCGATCTCCTCCTATGGCCGCAAGTCCATCTTCCTCAGCTTCTTCGTCACCATCTCCCCATCGAAAAATTAATGCTGCCCCTCATTCCCCGTCTCATTCGCCTTCTTCGGCTAAATCATACTCCCCAAGGTATATGTTACTCCTAAACATATTTTTGTGTCCGTACAGTAGTTTCGGAAGAATCTTGATATACTTTTTGACGCTACTACCTTATGCCTTAGTATTCTTTAGCTGCTTCCTTAGTAATACATATATATTTGCTGAAATTGTTCTACCTTTGTTCAAAAGACTGACTCAGGTCCAAGTAACTATCCAAATTCTACTTCGATCGCAAGTATGTAGCTTTTGCATGTTGCCATTAATATACTTATTAACAGTAATTTGTCACGTTGTTGCTGTGATCGTTTTTGGACAGTCCATATCTTATCATATAAAGTAAAGCTTAGCCTTTCATATTGAAGAGGTTGGAATCGGGAGTGTAATACTGAACTTCTTGAAATCCCAACTAATCAAATGCATGAATGCAACTATGAATATTTTAATCCCACGTGATACATGATGTTTTGGCATCAATAGTGATTGATAAAAAAAATTATTTTTATTATTAAAGCTGTATATTGTTTTAATTATCTATGTGTATTTTTCCAGCTATTTGAATTGTACACATTTGTCACGGAACTTTTTTTGTAAATTTATTATTCCGAAACGGAGCCCATGCTGAACCGTTTTTCATTGCAGGATTTTTTACAAGCTCAGATATATTATAATTTAAAATGTTGTACATGTATACAAACTCTAGACAGACTCGATAAATATTACATTCATATATGTATGTACATGTTCATATCCGTTTCACTTTCACTTATTTAATGTATACGTTGAATCCTGTGCAGAGTGAATAATATGGTATAACGTAGTTGTTGTAATATATGCTTACAAAAAAGATGTTTATTTTGTTTTCCGAGAGCGGAGGAAAATTGCAATGGAAAATGGTTGGTGTACGTGCTTTTATGTTGTCTGATGTAAAAATTAAATAACCTTTTAGTATCGTAGTATCCCATTGCATATACTTACATAAAAGTACTGTCTTACTTAACCGTGAACGAACATCATATTATGAAGGTTATATAGAGATAATTAACCATGTTTTTAAAAAAGGATTGTCTTTTAAGTTTGTAATTATTACTGTGAAAGGTCTTGGTTGGTGCACTCATGTCTTGGTTTAGTGATATGAAGTACCCAGATTTTAACAGAAGCGATTATTTCATGCATTTCTAAAGGTTGATGACCCTTTTGGGGGCTTACTCTTTTACTATTTACTAAATGAAATGTGGAAGGTCTCTATTAGCACAATTAAACGGTCTCGGGTGCTTGATTTAAAAAGATAGTGATTATCCTGTTGATAAAAGGCTTTCCCGTTACTATTTAAATTTAATTTAAATCATTCCTTTTTTTAACATTATTAGACAGGCTTAGCTAGTCAAACAACTCTGATAATGATATGTGATGCTCTGATGCTATATACCTATACTTATGTTGAATTTTGAATCAAGAGCGACCATGTTTTGTTTGATTTAAAGTTCCATTTGTTTTGGGAAAAAAAATCGTATACTATTGTTTGTATGAGACAAATTAAGGTATAGGCTCCTAAAATCATGAAGTAGATTCTGATTTTACATTTAACCATATTTGTTTTTGCGGCTTTCTTTCCCGTTTATTTTTGGGTTAAAGCATCTATATTAGTACTTTAATCCATTGTCCATTAGGTGCAGTTAAAGAAGCTATTTTACTATAAAGCGGAAGTATAAGGATTTATATAGTATAAAGGTCTGGTCTGGCGTATATTACATACATTTAAGCAGATAGATAAACTATGTATCTAACAGATTTAACAAGTGTTCACGCTTTATATGTTACACCGTACAGTATGTACTCATTGTTTTTGCTTACTCGTACTCATATATTATACTGGAGTTTCGAATGAAAGTGGGAAAACTATACCTTTTGGAACTCATGGTGGGCTCTATTTTTCTTAGTTAACTGCACATTTATAGTATTTGTATTAACTAAGCAAAAAGTTGTTGTAGTTTATGCTCTGTAGCAAAAGTATCCAGAATTGGTTCTAAGCTTGTACAAATTTTTATATATTTTGATGTTAAGCTATTCTGAATTGTTTTCAGCTAAGGTGGTGTAGATTTGTGGATGTCGCTTGTTTCGATTTAAATTGATCGGCGTAGTTTGGAATGATTGGAGAAATGAATAATCGTTTAGTATAGTGTCAGCCGGTGTAAAATTTTTAAACAATAACATATGATGTTATGTTTGCAACAGCCGAAGTTTAAATCAATCTGGACACCATCACCACCACCACCGTAGGGCTCCGAACAGTGCGGAACTTCAAGCGGCTATCAGAATTCGAAATTTGCCCATCAGGTCTTCAGATACATCCCTCAAAGATGGTCTATATCACGAGTACAAAAAACACGGCAAAGTATCATGGGTTCGGGTGATTGGAACGGGTTCAGAACGATTCGCTATCGTCTGTTTTAAATCTTCGGAGCATGCGACAAGAGCCGTGGCTATGTCGCAAGATAAGCAGTTCTTTGGGTGCAAAATTCAGGTCTCAGCTTACTACAGTAGCAGAGGTGATGAGCCACTAGGAGGACTTGATGAAGACAACAGGTGGGTGTTATTTATTACGATTTGGTTTTTGAAATTGCATCTAATTTCCTAATCACAATTTTTTGTATAACTTAACAGGGGTTTGGGTGACGAAGAACCGTTAAGTGTAAGCTATCCGACTAGAACCGTCCTTATTACTGGTCTCGATGCTCTTGTCACAGAGAGCGAGTTGAAAACCGCGTTTGATCAATACGGTGATATTGTGGTACGTTTTAAAACCAAATTTAGTTAATTTTATTTAATTTGGTTATGTGCTCATTGATTTATGTCTTGATATTTTTTTATTCGTATAGGCTATTGATATTCGCAAGCAAGGAGCTTCTACTCATGCTGTGTGTGAGTTCGTCGATATTGCTAGCGCTATCCGAGCGCAGTGGGGTCGTCATATGTTCAAGTCTCGTGAAGCTCGCATCTCATTTTATAGGGCTTCACCATCGTCCTCTCTCCTCCTCGATGGAACCGATGGTGTCAACGAGAAACAAATCACTGGCCATTGTAGTCAGTATGGTGCTATTTCCAGGGTCATAATGGATACTGACAGAATTCTCGCTCTTGTTCAGTTTGATGAGGTAATGTTTTTCTATTTTAAATATTTTTCTTTGTAAATTGTTATTTCTATTTTAAATATGTTTCTTTATAAATTGTTATTTCTATTTTAAATATGTTTCTTTATATATTATTATTCATATTTTAAATATTTTTTTTGTAAATTGTTATTTATATTTTAAATATTTTTCTTTGTAGATTATTATTTATATTTTAAATATTTTTCTTTATAAATTATTGTTTCTATTTTAAATATTTTTATTAGTAAATTGTGTTTTCTCTATATATAAATATGTATGTTTCAAATTCATTATACGAAATTAAAATCGGGATACTCCTAATATGTCGAAATACTTGGCGAAAGTAGTGTCATAATGCTTTCAACCTTGTGCAGATCTCGTCCGCTCAGGGAGCCATCCGGGAACTTCGTAGTTGGGTGATCAAAGGCAAGCATTTACATGTGGATTTTGCTTCCCCTGACTGCATTAGAATGTTTTTGGAAAGGGTGGCTGTCAGGGGTGGGGTACAACGAGGAGATAACTCTTCTCCGAATATGCGGCTACCAGCTACACCGCCACTTAATAATTCCATCGGAGGAATCAGTCTGAAAGGAGTTAGGCGGTCAAATCGGCGGTATACAGAATGCCCAATTGTTGCAGATGAAAGACGATCTCCTTACGGCATGTACAGGTTTGTGGACTTTTATTCTCTATATAGATCATTCATTTCACCAATTCAATCTTACGTATATTGTAGTCGTTAATAACTTCATTACATGTCAGAAGTCGTAAGAAAATTAACGAGTTGTAAGTTCAAGTAAATTGTTAATAATTATCAATAACAAATATTATTTTTCTTTAGGCATGCAAATGATGTGGACTTTGAAACAACGAAGCCGATCACTCAATTAAGAATGTTAGATGATGATGCTGTATCACCAGAAAGTGCGTGTGTTCTTCGTCAAAGTAATTTGGGAAGTACTGGAAATTTAAGCGGTATTGAAGACAGTGGTATTGTTGCAGGCATGGCATACCGTCGGCGTGTGGGTTTCACCAGCCCAGTTAGCCCAGATCACTTGAATATGACTGTTGACAATGAGTCGTCGAGTGAAATCAGTGTGTTAGGAAAAGAACATTGTAAAATTGATCTCAGTTGCCACGAAACAGATTCGGCCGTGGTAACGTCATCCTCTGATGTGATTTTGGCAGAAAATGACATTCATTCTAATCACGATAGTTCATTAATGAACGGCGATAATAAACATAACAGCTATGAATTTGGTGAGTAGTTAAATTATATACCTACATGTGTTTTTTTTTAAATTTGTAGTTAATATTTAGTATTTAAGCGTAATTAGACATGGAAATTGAAATTAGTATTGAATGTGGTTTTAATTTGGTTTAGTTCGAGTCGGATGCAATTCCAATGTCTCCTGTATGTCAAACGTAGCAGTGACGGTGGATGGTGTGTCAAGCACGTCCCCGGAACCAAAAACAGAAACCGTCCGAAAGGCTTCACCTGATCCTGGACTTGGGATGCCGGAATCTGCACCTAGAATAATAGTCGACCCGCACATAATAACAACAGGTAATTTCTTAGTGATTAAAATAATTTAGTGGTATTTTGTAGTATGTGGTTTTTCATCGAATAGTAGTAAATTTTGATTTGAACATTTGCTTCACAGGACTAGTGGATCCCCGTAAGAAGCCTAACGAAAACAAAATCAGACGCTCATCTGCAGACTCAGGAAGTAATAACGGACCCTTGGCAATTTTCGGTCAACATAGTATGAATGGTGGCAACACGAGTTCATCGTCTATCTCTTCAATTTATTCTTCTAACCTAATTCATACCAACATGAATATAAATCATAGTAACCATATCGGTTTAGAAGGTGGAGAGGAAAGTGACGACAGACCTGGAACGCCTTTGTGCGACGAGAACCCAGAAAGTTTCGTCACGACTGAAAATAATACTTCTACGACGATAAAACTCCTGTCTCGGAATTCATCGCATTCTTCCAAAAATGAACAGCCATTAAGTCTCCCCTTACCCGAGTTCGCTTTACACCAGCGTTATCCCCACTACAGTAATGGCAGTCATCAATTGGGTCGGCAAAATAGTTCTAGTGTTTTGTCTCGGGAACATATGATGATGGTAAGAAGTGGTAGGAGTTCAAGTGAGACAACCGTTTTGAAGAGTCCGATAAAGTCACCTGTATATGATGGTGTTGCATCTGTGATGAATTCTTCGGCTAGTGAATGTGACATTTTCTCGCCGAGTTCCCATTCTGAGAATAAAACAATTAGTGATCGACATTCTAATACTCGTGTTGTTTTGTCCTCTTCTTCTAATGCAAGTACAAATAATAATAGTTGGAACGATGTAGACTCTCCAGAGCTAAGTTGTAGTCTTCGGAGTGGCGATATTGAAGAAACCAGTTCAAAACGTCTCGGCCCTAAAGAGGAAATTGGTGTCCTGGACGAAAACAGTAGCCCTAGAATAGAATCATTAGATAATGAAGTTCAGCATGGGAGTGTATTAACGTTAAACGCAAATATTCCCTATGAACAAGGCGTTGGAGTCGGATCGTCTTCTGATTCTGAGTCTGGTTCATCACCTAGAAGATCTCCTACAGGAACTTCATTGGAACAAAGAATTCAAAAATTTTATGAACGTTATGATCAGTGGAATGGAAACAGATCTACTGTAAGGTCTTCCACCGTTCCATTGCACCAAGGCGCAATGGCCACCTTAGATAATCTTGGGAAGTCGTGCTCTGGTGGATCAAATATACCTGCAGGAAATGAGTCAGCGGAGTCATCAGCAGCTGCTACTATGTCCAGATTTGTTAGAACAAAACATAAAGTACTGGATTTGGATGAAATGCGTCACCAACCATCCGATATTGTTAAATCTCTTCTAGCAAAAAAATCAGTGTTTGATGAGGACACGAAACGTTTAGAAAATTTTGGAGAAAAATATGATGCCAAAAATGTTAGCATAACGGGAGCGAAT
Source organism: Lipothrix lubbocki (assembly GCA_034696945.1). Lineage (NCBI taxonomy): Eukaryota > Metazoa > Arthropoda > Collembola > Symphypleona > Sminthuridae > Lipothrix > Lipothrix lubbocki. The sequence goes on from JAQGAK010000113.1 coordinate 105,517, forward strand.
TGGCGCCTAGCTTTGAAAAGCTCGTCATCCGCGTCATCGCCCTCCGCTAATTCCAGTGTTTCTTCCGTACCTCAAACACCTCCACCACAAACACCCACAACTCCTGTAGCGACTCCAACCTTCCCTGGCCCTGCAACACCAACAACTCCGTCTGTTCCAAACCCAAGAACCCCAAGCCAACCTGGAGCTCAGTTGCCACCATCATCACCATCTCCTTCACCGCTGACAAAATCTCAGCATTTTAACCCCTCATCCCATCTTCCTCCTGGACCGTCACCTGCAGGGAAACCTGTAATAAAAGATCTCAGTGTAAATAACCCAAATTCTGGTCGACACAGGTCAACAGCTAATGTTATAAACAATGCCCACGGGAAACCTATGCCGACAAAATCAACCTCACCTACGGGTGTTTCTAAGAGTACAAACATAATTGCATCGTTTCCCTCTTTTCCTAACCCTAAACCTCAGACTGATGTTGCAAATAAATCCGTAATCACAATTTCTTCAGCATCGCCTTCGTCGACGGTTAAAAATATACCAACAGAAGGGCCAAATTGTGGAATCTCTACTGTTCTCCCTGCTCCAAATAATTCCCGAATAGGTACTACCAATACCAAGTCATGTGTGGTACAAAACTCTGTCTTACCAACTAATCCAACAGGTAACGGAATAGTGCAATCTGGAATTCATCATGGAATCCCGCGTATGGTTGAACGTTCTATGAGTTTGGATAGTAAAAGAAGCTTCACGCATATATCTCCACCAAGTGTGAGTTCTAGTGCAGGTTGTAGCCCTAATAGTGCCTCAAATAATATTTCACCTTCCAATACAACAACACCTAGTGAAAGACCAGCAGTTCGGCGAATTAGTGCGGATTCTCATCCAGTAGCATCCGTATTAAAAGAGGCTCAGTTGCCAAGAAAATCCAGTGATTCTATTTCGGATGTTAATAGTAAAATTTCCAAAGAAACTCCTACAACACTTACAAAAGAGCGATTAGCGAAAGTAGTGCAAGCAAAAGATGATTTGTCAAGTAAAAATTTTAATCTCATCAAGAGCGAAGCACCGATGGTTCATCATCATAACCATTCCCAAGAAACCACTGTGGCGGTTGTCGCAAGTGTACAAACGCCCATGTTACTGTCGAAAGATTCCAAGAAGGACTCAAGAGAAAAGAAACGTCGCTCCAGCGGTTCCTCGTCCGCTGTCCCATCGAATCCTCACAACCCTAATAATACAGGAAACAGCTTCAAAGCAGAAAGTTCTGGCTCGACATCAACAGCTAAACCAGGGTCGAGTGGTGGTAAGGACAATAAAGAACGGAAAGATAAGGATAAGGATGTTAAGAAACCTGAAGACAAGGATAGCACACCTAGTACTAGTAGCAGTAGCAATCCCAACCCCCATCACCATAGCAAGAGTAGTAAAGGGAAGGATAAAAGTAAAGATGATAAGGAACATACTGTGGTCGAAGCCCCAACAACACCTGTTCCGTCTTCAGCAGCTAAAGATACACATAATGCACACAGAAAAGAAAAAGAGAAAGAAGTAGGAAAAATGAAAAGGAGGCTTAGTTCTCAAGAAAATGAACAAGGTAAGATTATTTTATATCTGAATAAATGTAAGCATATTCCTTCGACAGATATAATATGTTGCATTTGGTAATTTCATATAGTTGAACCTAAGAAGATCAAAATTGAGAAGAAAGAAAGCCACAGTGGCAAAGAGATGTCTGGGGAGTCTCCGCACACTAACCATCGCTCGAAACACGGTTCAACTAGTGAACGGAGAGAATCCCGCGATTCCAGCTCCAGTGCAAAAGAAAAATCCAAAGACAAGGTCGAGAAAGATCGTGAGAGTATCAAGACAGAGACACAAGTTTCTACCAGCAAGGACAAAGAACAACATCATAAATCGAAGCCAAGTAGTAGCAGCAGTAGTAGCTCATCTTCGACAAAGCATCATCACCATGGCGATAAGGACAAATCCAAGGGTTCTGCTGATGGACATTCATCGTCGTACAGCCACAAGTCCATTAGTGATAGTAAGCGAAAGGATAAAACTAGTCCTGGAAAAGAAAGTAGTAGTGGAAAATCATCCAAACATACTTCATCAAGTGGCAATCATGGCCATAGTCACCACAGTGGAAGTAGTAAAAAAGATAGTTCCAGTAAAAGCCGAAGTACAAACTCCAAAGATAAAGATGGAAAGAACAAAGAGAAACATGGAAGCACCAACATGGAGTCTGATGAAGAAAATGAATCGTCCGTATCCACACCAGCAGAAAAAGACCGTGAAAAGGCTAGAGATAGAGGTGAAAAGCATGATAAGAGGGACAGTAGTTTTAAGAGAGACCGTCACAAGTCTGGTGGTGATAGTTCTGCTCCGGGTGGCACGGATAATGTCAAAGGAGGGCGAAGCAAGCAAGATCAGAAAAAGAAAAGGCGCTACGTTATTGATGAATCAGATTCTTCAGAATCTGGTAAATCAGGTAGGCATCACTTATTTATATGAAAACAATAAATTTGTTATTAACCTTTATATACATAATAACAACTTATAAAATTTATTTCCAGATGCTGAGGAAGAAGAAAAACAAAAGCATCATTCTATTTTTGAAGTTCATGTTGATGAATATGTTTCAATGTACGACAAAGTGAAAGCTCGATCGAATAGAGCCTGTAAAAATAATCCCACTCCTCAACAGAAAAAAGAAGAGCAAAGGAAACAAGAAAAGCTAAACCAGCAGTTTCAACAGCTTAAACAGTCACGGTATTTAAAAATTATTACATATATGATATGAATTCCGTTTCGATGTTTTTCCCTTACAGAATTTTCTATCTTGTTTGTTCTAATTGTAACATTTTAATTGTATTTGAATTTAGAGCCAAGCGGGAAGAAAAAAAGAGATCTACTTCTATCGAAGAGAGGAAATCGTTTGTTAATTCATCATCTGACGAATCACACCCTGGAGCTCATCATAATGACTCGGATGCCGTTGAACGAGAGCATCCTAAGACGGAGAAAGAGCGTCATAGAGAGCATGTTAGAGATTTGGCTGCTGAACAATCTTCAGACGAAGAAAGTCATCATAACCATAAAGGTAGTTCTAGGTCGGCTTCCAAGGGTCATCAAAAGAGTAAAAGCAAGTCATCGAAAGGTAAAGGAAAGCAAAAAGGTAGACGGTCGAATAAGTCTTCTCCATCAGGTGGTACTTCCTACCCTTCTACATCCTCGATATTTTTCTCTCAATCCGATGAAGACTCACACGCCAGTTCTCCTCCAACGACTAAAAAGAGAAAAGTAAAGCACGAGTTTCAGACATCCACTGTGGGTCATCAAAGTGTCGATGCAAAGTCCTCTGGAGATGAGAGTGTGTCCGACTATGATAGCAACGTCACGAAAAGAAGTTCGTCAAAATCAAAATACAATGCAAGTAATTCTTCTAAGACTAATAACAAACTTCGCTCTACAGATATTTATTCAGATTCAGACAGTAGCGTACGAAGTAGCCATGGAAATAAGAATGCCTCCTTGACTCCTACAAAACAGCTAAAGAGTAATTCCAGAGATAAAGTTGGTAAGCAAAAGAGTATGGATGATATCAAAAAATTATTTGATGATTCTTCCGACTCATCTGGTGGAGAGGAACCTACTTCCATAAAGAAAGGAAAAGACCTTAAGGAAAAAGATGAATCAAAAAGTAGAAATAAGGATAAGGAAAACAAAGGTTCCAGTGGAAGGAAAAAGCACCATTCTGTAACCAGCAATCGGAGCTCTTCAAGTAAAGGTTCTCGTAGACAGCGACTTAGCAGTGGTGACACTGCCAGTCTTGACGCAAGCAGTAGCCACGCTTCTGGAAGTACGAAACGGGAATCTTCTACTAATATGAAAGATATTTTCGGTTCTATGACACCTACATCTTGTTCTGATGTTGAAGAAAAAGTTAATCTTGATGAAAGGCCGAAAACTCCTACACCTATGGTACTTCCTACTTCAGCCTCCAAACCTTACGAAGATACTCCAGTGTCTTCCAGGAGTAAAAGCAAAAGTCGAAGTAAGCAAAGAAAAAGTTCGATTGCAACGATGGGACATGGCAGCCATAGCTCTGTTGAAGATGTTAGTATGGATACCTTAATAAATCCACCAGGAAAGTCATCCACTTCCGAGAAAAAGAAAAGACGCCATCATCGAGAGAAAAGAACTAAAGGAAGTGAAAGCCAGGAAGCAAATATTACTTCATCGACGCCTTCAGCAGCTGCTCTGTCATTTGATCAATTAAAAGTTAAAAGCGAATCTGTCGATCTAGATTCATTATTTAATTCACCTGTATCCTCACCCAAATTAATTGTGCCAAAGGTAGAACCGTCGTCACCTCCAGCTGCCGAGAATACAATGTTGTACGAGGATATGACACCTTTCAAACCGCAAATATCCCAACTTCCGCAAATATCCCAACTTCTAGATACTTCCAAAATTCGTCAAGATAAGGAGAAGGATGATATGGATGAATGTGAAGCAAATATAAAATCAATGTTCTCCACTGACGAGGACGATGATGATGATGATAACAAGCTGAAAATTGTCATTAATGACGTAATAGCATCCGATGACCAGCATGATGAGCCAGATTTGGACGAGCCAAAAGAAGATGATACAGAGCAGAAGCGTAGGGCTGAGGAGGAAGCAGAACAAGATATAGCTATCAAAAGTATCGTTGATGACAGGAAATCACCACCTATTATTGTCAGCGAGGAAGAAATAAATCCGAAAGATGAGATTCCAAAAGACGAAACAGCTATATCTCAAGAGGAAACTGAAGATGCTGTAGCAGCCCTATTGGAAACTCTAGAAGGCAGTGATACTATCAACGAAGATGAGGGAACAAACTTAGAAAAGTCTGCCTCACCTCCAACTATTCGCATAATAGAAGAGCAGCCAGTTGGTGATTCTGATGATGTGATTGAACGGCCTCCTGTTGGACTTCCAGTCCAAGAAGAAGTGGAAAATGAGTCATGGTTTGACTCTAAATCTCCCAAGGAATTGCAAATCGACGAAGGTGTAGCTGTATCAGTTGAAAATGAAAGGGAAGCAATAGAGGACAATGTAGAACTGCGAGGAGAAATAACTCGTGATTCAACTGAAGGAAATGTAACTGAACTACCAAAAGCGTTGGAAATCCGTACAGAAGATGACAGAAAATCTTTGGGTACTGTCACTGAGGACGCAGACAAAGATAAACAAATAATCGCCGCTGCTAGTAGGAATGGCTCCCGACAAAGTTCTATCGATGCTGTCGTTGAAGATCAAAGCCATGCTCCAAGCACCTCAGCAGACGTGTACGAATTTCATGATTCCGATGAAGAGAGGTCTGCTGAACCGCAGCCACTTGCACATACTACCAAGCCTACCATACCCCTCCCAACAATTAAATCTCCTCCTACTGTTGTACATGTTGCTGCCGAATTAACGGAAACTATCAAACCTGCTGCATCGAAGCCTGCTGAGCTTGTAACTGCAACTATAACTCCTCCAACCATGTCATCCCCTATCCAAATTCAGTCAGCAGCCAAAATCAATATACCATCTGTTATTACTTCAGAAACACCAGTTATAGCAGTAAAAACACCTTTGAATGTACCTAGTGGTTCACCAACAAATTCGTCTGTCGTAGGAAGTAGAACGCCACCAGTACTTCCTGTCACTAGGACCACAGTTGATGACACTATTGATGATGTAATCCGAATGGTTCAAGCTGAAACTGAGTCGTCAATTACGGTCTCACCGGCACTTAAATTATCAGTGGTTACGGGGCGGGCTCGTTCGCGTTCAAAGAGCAAGGATACTCCTGATGAACTAAGTGGGCTATCCTCTGGTCCTTTTGTAATCACTTCAAGCGCGAATACAGTACCTGTTAGTACAATTGGCAAGGTAATGCTCACCAAACCGGCGGAGAGCTCTCCAAGGAGAAGTAATAATAACACGCCTGCACCATTGCCTGTAACAACAGCGTTACCCATCACACCAGTTGTTGATAGTGGACCCCATGTCATTAAAACCGAAAAAGATCCAGACACTGTCATGGAAATTATTGACCCTAAAACGGGAACATTAATACCAATGAGACGAATTTCAGATGAGTACGTGCCAGTGATGGCGCAAAATCAGGATCATCCGCCTGCTCTTCAGTTACAGCAGCATCACTTGCAGATTTCCATGCAAAGTCGAACAGCTGAAATTATTAGTAAAACTTTGGAAAGACCAAGTGTTCTAGAAAAAATCCCAATGACACATCCACCGCAACCTATTACCCTACCGAAAACGGAAGGATTACCTGCTATGTTAGCTCAGCAGCAACACCTGCAGCAGCAACAGCAACAACATCAAATTCAGCAGCACCAACAACAACAACAAATTCAGCAGCACCAACAACAACAACAAATTCAGCAGCACCAACAGCAACAACAAATTCAGCAGCACCAACAGCAGCAACAGCAAATGATTCATCAAAAGCAAATGCAGTTGCAACATTATCAGCAATCCCAACATATGGCACCTGTTCAGCAACATCAAGGTCCAAAGGGCGCTGTATTAAATTTAGGGCTGCCTAAAACGAATGTTATTCACACCACTCAAGGGCCGTTTGTTTCCGTAAAGCCTACGTTTTCGTCAGCAGGGATACAATCTCCCCAACTCACTGTGCCATCAACTTCACCGGGAAATACGAACAGTCCCTATGGAGTAAAGCCTCCAGTAAGCCAAGGGCCCTCGATATTAACAAAACAAATATACACAAGTCAAGCACCGCAAACCCCTACCTCTCAGAATATATCAACTTATCAAGTCCCGATGATGAGACCTTCTGAACCATCTATGGTCAGCCAGGCACAGCACCGACCTGTACTTCCACAAGCCACTATTCGACCGCCACATGGAATTGGAATGCAACAGCCTCAATTAGTGCGAATTCCTCAAGTACCAAGTGCTACTACAATAACAAAAATAAATGCTGGAGAGGATCAGCAACGAAAGACAACCATTATTCAGCAACATCCGAATGTTATTCTAACGGCTTCACCTGCTGCATCTCAATCGGTTGGTATAGGAAGTTCGATTGTACGTACTGCCGCACCTCCTGTACATCCCCACCAACACCCGCAACAGTCTGTACAAATGCAGCACGAAATGTTAAGGATGAACAGAATGATGGGCAAAGATGAAATGGGCTCACAAGCAACAAGATCTCAGGTACAAATTTATTTTAAGTATGACAGACATTATGTCATGATATATACATCATTACATTATACATTTGTTTAACACCATGAAAATTCTTTGTAGGATAATTTCGGTCCAACACCTCGCATTGATGTAGGTGGAAGTGTTGTCGGCGCTGCCGCACCAAGTCCTAAAGCAGGAAGAGTTCCTCAGCAACATGAGCAAACACCACCGCCCTCAACTCAACAACGTGTGATAGGCCAACATCATCCCTTATATGACCCTGCAATGGTAAGTTGAAGTGGCTATTACGGTTGCAATGATTCTAGCTAGATTTCTCATGTTATTTTTTTTGGAATTAGGGGGATGTTCGTGTGTTACCACCTCATGTGCGACAGCAGCCACCGGAGTCTTCACATTATATGCAAACGCAGCCTTCTCATCCACATGTATACCCACCGCACTACATTCCAGGTACTATGGCTAGCTCAATTGGAACTAACTTACCACAGGGCCAACAAAATCCTTATGTCATGATGCCCAGCGCTGCTGATAAAATTGTGCAAGATAAACGTGGAACTCCCGAATTGCAACATAAGGGAGGGGCTACCCTTACCTTAATAAATCCTGAGAGAGGAGTTCCCCAACCCACACATCATATTCCTCCACATCTGCCTTCTCCTCATCAAGCTGACCAACGAGGTTAGTGTAATATGATTGATGTGTAATTGATTTACAGTTAATATTTTTAGCAGGTTAATGAAAGTTGGTGTTTATCTACTCTAGGATCTGAATCGCCACTTGCGGCTACAGTTTACAATCAACGACATTTGTATACTACACCTGTCCCAGCTCATCAAGGACCTAGACAGACATTTTCGCATCCCTACGCTGATCTAGAAGTAGATGGACGTTATTCTAATTCTCCTTATCATCCTTATGATACTCATCGAGTAGTCGAAAGAGAAAGAGATGTGCCGAGAGTACCATCACCCTATGGAAGCTCGGCTATCGTAGCTAGACGAGTTTCTCCTCCACCTGCTCACTCTAGGTACGGCGTGCATCCGGTATCCTCTGCTGAAGCACCGTCTTCCAGTGACAGGCAGCGACCTCCACAAGTTCAAACGCCACCCCACGGTAGTCAGGTTCCTCCTCAAGGAGACTCACTACTGATGCTCTTGCAGGTTAGAAACAATTATAAAACACTTGAAACCGGGATAGTTAAGGCGGTGGTAACTTACCAAGTTCTTATATTTCTCCTTTTAAAAATACAGCGGTATCCCATCATGTGGCAAGGACTATTGGCACTTAAAAACGACAACGCTGCTTGTCAAATGCATTTTGTCTCAGGGAATATGAATGTTGCTCGGGATTCACTGCCTAGCCAACCTGACGGAACCATTCCCCCACTGAGAATATCCCAACGGATGAGGCTAGAACAAACCCAGCTAGAGGGTGTAGCTAGAAAGATGCAGGTAACGTCTTAATCCTATTGCAGTTAAGCTCATCTCTTGAGTTTGTTCTCAATGATTTTTTGTTCTTTCTAGATGGAACCTGAACATTGCATGTTGCTTGCCTTACCATGTGGACGTGACCACATGGATGTGCTGCAACAAAGCAATAACTTGCGGAATGGATTTATCACTTATTTACAGCTGAAACAGGCCGCTGGAATTGTTAATATTTGTCATCCTATCACCCAGCAGGTATTTGCTTTTAATAGTTGCTGTACTGTTATCTTGCATTGTATTTCAGCGTGTACTAATCCTGCTGTGTTAATTTCAGCCTGCATACGTCATCCATATCTTTCCATCTTGTGACTTTGCAAATGAAAATCTTGCCAGAATAGCACCGGATTTGCTTCATGGGGTTGCGGATATTGCTCACCTACTGATCGTCATTGCTACTGTCTAAGAAGGTCACCAGAAGAGTTTGGAGCCGGAAAGAATAATTCGGCTTTTATTTTTTTGTTAATTCGGATTTTGTGTTACAAGTTCTTTACATCTTTTCTCAAGGTTAAATGAATTTACTGGTGGATCAAATCGTTGAAGCCTTTCGTTAAGAATTCCGTTATAAATTCGTTACTCAATATAATCCCGACGTTTGATAATGTTTACATTGAGATATAGATTACTGCATCTATACTTGAAGTCAGTATTGATAACTTTTTGTTGTTGCGCAGTGAAAATTTTGTTGCGACAACGTTTCATGTGATACTTATTACTATAATTGTTAATAATGATAAAATATTTATAGCTATAGATGTAGGTTAGGGGTATATTGTCATTGAAGAAATGGGAAATACATTAATGTGCTTGCAACTGGCATTAGAGCTAAGAAAGAAACTTTAATTTTATACGGTTTAAACATGACTAATCTTGAATTTTATATAATCATCCTCATATTTGTATAGAGCAATGGTAACTTTATTATGATTTATTATTTTACAAAAAGATTACAATTTATTTTTGGTTCAGTTAGTTCAGAGAAGCCTATTGCTAGAATAGTTGATGATGCCTGTTTTTCGTACTTCAGCTGAGTATTGAATACTACGCTACATGTACATTATATGTTAGCAAATTATTATTTAAATTAAAATTCCAACGGCACATAAAAAAGTAATTACCAAGGGGCATAACTTTAGCTGTAGTCATGCCGAAATTCACACTAAGACACATCATGGTTTACTGCGGTAGTTACATTAATATGTAATATTATTATACTTATTTTTCTTGCACCCTATGAAACTGCAGGGGCTAATATTGTAAGGTAGTTCTGTGGTCATTATGAAACCGAAATTAATGTGACGGAACAATTCAAAAACCTAATTGCTCAATTTTCTTTGTCACTTGACGAATCATTAAATAATTAATTCGTACTGACGATAGTGACTATGAATAAATTCAAGTTTTAGGTAAAATGTGACTGCGCTAGTACTTCAACTGCAGTTGCAATCAGTCGTTATAGGAAAATTCTAATAACTTAGTGGACATGATGTTAGCACAGCTATTGATTGGGGTGATTCCAATAAGTATTAAATTTTAAATGCTGGAATAATAATGTTGTAGTAAGGATATTAAAAATTCAAAAACGTAAACAGCCGTAACGTATTGATAACAACTACAACATAACTCTACAAAACAATTCCATTTTGATTAAATCCGTTTACATTTTGGATTATAACTTTAGCTAGAACAGGTTAGTTTACTTCCGTTATATAGCGAACCATAATAATATTTCATAACTTAAATTCCGAGGAAATTACTGTAGCGAGTCTGTGTTCTAAAAATTAGTGTACTCAGATTTGTTTTTGTGTCCATTTTTGCATTTTGATAATACTATAGCAAATGAATGTGTGATTTTTTTTACCACAAAAAAATTATTATCAGTTGGAATGCAACCTATAAACAATCTATCCAAATCTAAAGATTTCAGGTAAAATGGGCTTAGGTGTAATCTGGTTGAATTTTGTAATGAACGCATTTTTCTCTGCGTTGGCTAACGAGAATTTCACTTATCCACAGTAAAATAATTGAGTTACAGGAACTCTAAGGTAATGTCGAAATTTTACGCTTTACAGGTTTCCAATGTGACTAATTTTACAAATGTATCACCCATGAAAGTATGTTGTGTCCTGAGGTCAAATTATATTATAAACTCACTGTTTAGAAAGGATTATTCGCCGAAACTGAAATTATTAATATTCATGAAAGGAACTATAGCAGTTGCATAAAGGATAAAATATTAACTTGAAATGAAATCTAGAACTCAGAGTATAATGTCTTACGGTAGCATGTAATGTAGCTTTTTTATTTTTGAATTGCTTTCGTGTTTTTAGAAGAACATTGTTTTGCATCATGTATAATTAATCACAATTGTTTCTATAAAATGCTATATAGTCATTTATCTCATGCATGTAATAACTTATTCATATTATTATTAAAACATTATATTCTAAATACCATAAGTATGCATATTTCATATGGATTCGATATATTTGAGAGGATGTTGTTATTATTGTTACGATTTACTATAATAACGTCTCTTTTACAGTACAGTGCATCAGTTCAGCGCATTACATAGATCCCATTACATACACAGATTTCATATTATAATGTAAGCTAAGAGTACGTAGGAATAAGTTATGATTGTACTATTAGTTGTTAAGTAGGTAAATTGTTTTAGAACACGTAAAAGAGATACAAAAGCTCATAAGCATTGAAGTTGAAATATATACCTAGCTTAGATATTATTAAGTACTAATAATATATAGATTATATGTTACTGTACAACATGTAAATATTTTGTGTGATTTTTAGGTGAGTATATACTTCTATATTTGAATGTTTGTGTATCTTTGAATCATGATTGCATCATATACAAAGTAATTATTATTATTGATTATTATTATACGGCTATACATCTTGTAAGTAACTACAGAAGTGTAGATCTGTTTAGCTAGTATGTGTGTAAATATACCTCTACGATACAAAAGAAAAGTAATCATGAAACTACAAATAAACTGCAGATGCACTATTATTGTTTTCCTAAATACATTTTCTTCTTCCGATTACTTTTATTTCATCTAACGGCAAGTTGCATATAAGTTGTCATTTATTGATAAATATCAGCGTGTATTGATTTCATCTATAAAATCATTCAAAATGAAATGAATGTGACTTCCAAACCATTATTTCCATGATCCACTATAATTAACTGGTACCTGAATCGCTTTCTAAAAATAATCGATAATTACATAATTTTGCAGTTAAAAATTACCGGAAATAATTTCTTTTCGACTTTTTTCCGGTTTCCTTTCGTCCATTTCCATTTGCACTATGATAATTTTTTTTAAAATGACAGTTGTTCATATCTGTACTTGCATCCAAAACATATAATTACATATTCTCCAAATTCATGCCTGAACGCATGCCGTAACCGACCGGATGAGATTTGAAAGGATGCATTTGGAACAAAATGCTTGATTTGCAACGAATCGCTAACGACGAAATTAAAGAAATAAATTTTATTGAATCAATAATGTAACAAAGGAAACGTGGTTTCACTTTCGTCGAGAAAATGAGCATTGTGGTCAATACTTTTTAGAAAGAGTAATTTGGGTGAACCAGGACATAATAAAGTTTGAGGGATGACCACAACAACACTAAACACCTGTATTACGTGTTAAGGTTCCTTGTTTGAACTGGGCATATTGTGTTGATTGCTGATCATATAATTTGAAGATATGACCAGCGGGCAGTCTGCATATCTTGAAGTTTGTATATCAATAAAGGACATTCGATCATATAGTTGGCAAGCGTATTTGTTTGTTTTCACTTCATAACTTTATTAAGCAAAGTCAGTCATTGTCCTGCATTAAATATTCCATGAAAAAAATAAAAGTGAAACCCTAAGTACTTAATTCGTAAACAACGTTTTTCAAGTGTACATGCAAATTATGTATCCTTTCTGTCGTCATATTCCACAGTGTGAATTACTGTATGAAACTGGGAATTTCGAACACAGTTAACAGTAATTTAGCTGGCTGCCTATTGTATACTTTGTTACTTTGTCGTTTGCAATTCAATTTCAAGGCATTTCTCTGGGTGTTTGTGGGGCAACGGTGTCGGGTTACCTTTTCTGGCACAGGCTACTTTCCATACATTTCTGTGGCGGAAAATGACGACTTTAATGAATGGTTGGACCTTTTCCTGTATTCCAAAAATTCTAATATCACACTAATTCTTGCATTTTTTGCCAGAAAATATTTGAGGCAATTGCAAGAATAATTTGTAATGAGTATCGGCAATGCTCATTTAGCGGAAATTATTTCAACCAGCATTTAAAATAACTAAATTCTACTTTATTTGTCATCAAGAAATCAGGAACAAAATTTATGTTAACAACAAGATATAATTTGTTTCAAACGAATGTGTTTACAACATCTCTGTATGAATACTATTACCTATGCCTTCTTATTGTCTGTCAATTTACCTAGTCAGGGCATTGTGAGAAAGATTATGTATAGGTAATAAGAGTCAATTTCCACGTAATTTAAGCAAGTTGTCATATTTGGATTATTTATACAAGTTTTTAATATTAAAAGTAAAAAATAAAATAAATATTAGTCTACAGTGACGTATTTAAAGAAAAATATTAAGATGTGCTTGCAATTTTTATTTGTGCTATACTATTATATGACATTTGGCACTTCTATCAGTTCCTCCTGCGTATATCTCCATTGTTGAGCAAAGCTGAACGTGAAAAATTAGGAGATTCAAATTAATGTCAAGATTAGTTTTTAATTAGTGGAAGCATATGTAGTTTCCAAGTTCACGAAATATTATCCATTTCTGAATGTGAGAAACCGTTGACAAGACCTACTTAATAATGAAATCTGAAAACCGCAAACCTCGATTCGAAGATTCTGTAGATTTTCTGACCATGCAGCACGTTTAATTTCCCATACATGTTCGTTAGCCATAACCTGGTGAACAATTTGAACAGCTATGTATGTCTGCACACACCTTCACGGCTTGAACCTTATATATTATACTTCTACTTGCACCCTTTATATATCATAATGTATTACGTATGTACAAAGCACATATGCGTGAATTATAGTTTCGCGATTTATTCTTAAATTATAGATGTATTTGTAAACGTAAAGATGTGCATAGTAATAGTAAATTGATGCTAGTAAGTGCATGGATTTATACTTGAAATAAAAGTATATGAGCACTTTCTTATAATTACCGCAATACTGGGAACTTTCAACAACCTCTATAGCTGCATGGCCACATGTTGCGGTATTATAGGGATGCATTTATACGGGAAATAAAATTCAAGCTGATCATATGCAGATTTTGAGGGAGTTTTTCGCATTAAATATGAAGTACCTATATCGATGCTACATACCTCTAAATCAAAGACGTTCGGGAGAAAACACCTGATGAATGAACTATATACGTTTTGTTTATGAGGTAAAACTGAGAAATATTCAGGTAACCAAGCTTCTGCGAGGTACATAGAAGGAGAAGAGAAACACCCAAGTGGGGATCTTTTTTAGATACTTGCTTAGGAGATATTAAGTACTATACACTATGTAGGTGATATTGATCTCATACGCTGTAGTTTCTGCCTAACGGCCTAACAAGTTGTGTTACGAAGAAACTGCATACAAAAATAGTTGCACTTAATAGTCTCAGATTATACCTCATTGCAATATCACACGAATGCACAGACTGATTTTCGTCAGTTTTGTTTCATTACGACTCTACTTTAGTGGCCAAAATCAGTCTACAGAACGTAATATTTTGTACTCAGTGAGTTGGAGACTTGTCAAATACCGTGTTACTTATTGTTAAGTCATATGTGCTCGTCTGTGTAAAATGCAATGTCAACTTTATATTGCATTTAAAGATCAAGTTACAAAACGAAGCACATAAAATTTTGTACCGCTGAAAAATATTAGAAGTTGTTTTATAGTGTTTACAAATTATCAGTCTGTCAGCAAAAATGGAGGAAGAAATAATGTTGCGAAACTTGGCGTCAGTGAACAGAACTCCCAAAAGGGTACAAATGATAAAGATTTTTAATATTATTTTTATTACTTTTAGGATAAGATGTCTAGTCTAGTTTAAGATTATTTAATCTATAATAAATGTCTATATATTAGAATAAGTTACATAAATTCAATTTAACCTGACAAATGAAATCATGTGTAGATTCACCGGACGCCGGCTTCAGTCTTCAAGCATTCAGCAGTTTTGCTATTTATCGCCATCATATGGGTGCCTTTATTAGCAGAGGGTAATGACACACAAGTGTGGGATAAGATGTTGAGGAAAAATAATACTTTGGCCAAAATTCATAATGTCAACTTAGTGGCAAATAATACGGGGGGATTGTCCTCCAGTAGTAGTGTGGCAGCTACAACTGATAGTGCATCACGAAGCGTTGCAGAAGCCCGAAAGCAAAGACAATTGAATAAATTGCCTATAGAAACACTATTCCGGGCAGACAGTACGAAAACTGTGAAGGACAAGGAACCGATTTTACCCAAAGAGAATGAAGAAAAACTCCGGCAAGCATTACTCAATCATTCTTTGCATATAAATGATATGGATAAAGACTTGGATCATCTCGTTTTTTCACAACTGCCCGAGGGATCCAAGTTGATACTTAGAACGGTGAAAATAGTGCGGACGGATGGGGATGGTAACGAGGAGGATTCCGGCGAGGAAAGTACGTCTTGGGACGTTGTAGTAAGCAACGGAACCAACGATGACTCCGGTAGTGACGAAGACGCGGAAGAAACCACGGAAATTTCGGATTTACTCGGTGCAGCTTCTCATGCTAGATCAGAATACAAAAATCAAGGATCTAGCCATAAAACCAAGGAGAAGGATACTAAATATTATCGGGAACAGGATCATGGAAAGAATCATAAACTTACACTCACTGGTAATTTTTTCGTACTTTCTTTGTCATTGAGTCGTTATCTCGCATCCACATGTAGTACCAGCTTTAGCTGTTAAATTAAACACCATTTTACATCATACCAGGTTATGCCTACGCACCTAGATTGTATTTAAATACCTATATACACAGTATCTGAAGTAATATATAAATATTCTATCAAAATATCTATATAGAACTTGTGGAGAATCTTCCCTTTAGTTTCACATTCGTCGTCATATTTAGTAGATCATTGTATATTATACTGTATCACTGCAACATTTTAGTCGTATGTTCGCGTACGATTACTAAAAATTATATACACGAATACATATTTGGGGCATTTTGAGCCGGTAAAATCATCATTCAGTAGTATATGTATGAATGTATCTCTTTAAAATGATTTTATGCAGGTTTGTAAGTTTATATATAACAGCCCAGGCAGTAACAATGAAAACGTTTATTGTGATGATTACGTACAATTGTGTTATGCTCACGCTTAATCACCCCGAATCGCTACCTTTTATTGAGAAGCTTTCTATTTTATAACAGATACGGAAGGAACTAAGAAGAAGAAATATGAAGGCGATGAAAAAGGTGTTACGGATTTTGTAAAATCTCATGGAAACGCTCAAAATAATGAAGGAGGACGCTACAAAGATTCAAAAAAGAAGAATAAGGGCAGAAAAGTGTCCGTAAGTCTAGTGTCAGATAAAAATCATTATCTTTATATCCGCGAAAATCATTGTTATATCCGCAGTATTAGTTCTAATCTGATGATTATGTTATGACCACTGTTAACAATTCTTGTACGATTTTGCACGCTGTGCACACTCAATCCCATTTAAAATTGCTGCCTATTTGGAATACTACTATAGATAACCACACCTCGTCTTTATGAGTTTTCATGTCGTATTTGATTTGTTGGGTAGGGACCATGCACAATGCAAAACTCTTACCTGTCTTGCATATTTTTATGCTCATCATTCAAAATTCGTAATATGAACACAAAAAATTTAACCTGCGTTTCTTACACACTTACTTGCTCAGCCATTTAATTCAGAATCCTTTAGAAATCTGCCCGTTTCCCTGCCAGTCAAGTAATGGGTGTCTCTTTTTACAACTGTATACCATTACCATCTATTCAACTTGAATTTTATACGTGTGCTCTACCGCTACGGCTCTTTTTATTTATAAGTTAATAGGCATTTTATACCAGTTGCTTCCCAAAATTATCGAATATGTAAGACTAAGTAAACGATTCCTTGAGACTTTAGCAAAAAATACCTGTTCCGCCCCTGTTTTACGAAAACAGTATTACAAACCTAATTTCCAATGAGTATGTACAAGTACATACAAATAGGAATATGTATTACAATACCATTTCCCAGTAGCATTATTTTCGATTCTTCTCTTACAAGTTGTTCTCTTAATTTAATATAAATACATACCATAGATAATGTTATCCCTAATTGTACATATGAGATCTTGCAATAAACGTAACTTCATTAACCTTTCTAAGGGCTTCAAACGAGTATATCACAAAGAAGAGTTTCAACGCACAGAACACTTTTACGACGATGAGGAAGCGAAGCGGATAGCTGAAAGTTTTGGCCAAAATGACGCAAAAGAAAAAAGTTCACACGGGCTCAAGGATGATGATCGGAAATATCATGCAAGTTATTTTCTGTATTCCTAAATTATGGAAGTAAAAAAGTTTGTATTTTCGGTATTACATGATTTTCATTGACAGTTGTAGATTTATGCCTAGAACTTGGTGCAATCCAATAACCTTTTTATATACTTTACTTGGAACTACCAATTTCCTTTGCTATGCCTATAGGATTGCTTGCTTTGTTTTTGACTCTTGTTGTAGGAATAAATTGTAAGAACTTTGTGTACTGTTGGTTTGGTCTTTCACTAATATTTTACTTCAACCGTAGCAGTATTGCTTATAGTTATATGGCTATTTAGTTATACAGTTTATACAGACATTTTCGAAGTGCAATTTGAAAATCCAGTTAGCAGAAGATGCTTCATGCTGCAGAATTATAGCTAAATGACATGACAGGCGTCAGGAAGTGTATAGAGCGCAAATATTTACCTTTCATGTAGATGATTAGGAGTCATGAAATGATCTGACTATCACTTACATACGTCCGAAACGGAATTGAATGATGTAAAGAATGTCCGGGGCAGTCAACAGCTTGAAACGGAACTATTTATATCGATACATTTAATTTAGTCCATATATTTTTCAGTGACAGATATAATTGTGTAAGTTAAGACAAGGGCATACATAAGGGTACGTACAGATATTACACTACTATACATACATGATTTATACCCCAATTTCATCCTTTAATGATGATAACACTGACATGAAATTTTTAACTTATGAAATACAACAGAACATTCTTCTTGCTTTGTTAGATATTTGGAATACATATTTTTACGATGTATGGACATCAGTAACATATGTTAGATATATTTATTGATAGACAATTTGTTTACCTTTTCAAAGTAACAATAATTATTTTCTGTTATATTTAGTTTTAGCTTCAATGTTCGCATTTATTGTTGCGTAAATTTTTAATTAGAAGCACATTTCATTTTGTGTAGTTACTGCTTCTAATATTTGCAACCAAATAATGAATTGTTTTGTTAATTAAAGACGGATTAATTTTATCAGCGATTTTAATCCTGATAGGTTTTGCTCAACTAGGTTGTCTATATATATAATTATATATATTTGATACTGATACCTACATATGTACGTATGCCCATGACTCGTTCACGGCAAAAAAGCAGAAGTTATTAGAGAGCAAATTTTGGGTGATGCTCTTTCTTCTGATGTACAGTTAAGTTAGAATATGGTGGGAAAGATGTACAGATCAAATTGTTAGACACGTAGTTGCAAGCATGTTCTGTATGGAGAATTACACTATTACTATTAATCGCAGGTAAGATTACTTGCTAGTGGCAGGCAGCATGACTTGAGATCAGGGAAAACTGAGGTCGTAAGATAATCGTAAGGTAACGAGAAGTCACTTTTACTAACACAGGCTTTGATCCATGTGGTCAAAAGTGTTAATGGTCTATTGCTTTTTGGCTTTCAGTCGCTCCTTCCATTCGTCTTAGTAATTTAGCATTGGTTGATTTCTCTTTGCTTATAAAGCTGTACTCACTCTCACTTGCTCTGAGCTTTATCTTTACTTATACGCAATGAGGTTTCTTGGATTATTGTGGCGTTTTGAACATGTTGTTTTACACGCAGTTGTAGTTGCTGGATTGATGCTTACCACAGAGTCCGAGTCGAAAGACACATTATTTAAGCAAACTTGATTATGTCTGTAACTTTTACTAAACTCGGCACTTTTCCTGGGAATTATAATTACGAAATGGTTTGTAAGTGTATGGGACATTCACCTTGGACTTGACCGCTATCTAATCAACTATTTATGTAGCAGTTGCTGTAAGAATTGCTTGTAGTTGGATTACACTATTGCAGCAAATAGTAATTAACTTGCTACAACCATAATAATACTTGCTACAACTACAGTAGCTATTTTAATTTTTAACTGTTAAATAAATAGGGGACCTACAAAGAGAAAACTGACGGCCAGAAGGTCAAGAATGAACATCAAACTAAAAATGGATACAACAAAGGAATTCATGAGGCGCACAAGCACTCGGAACGTCATAATCACGGAAAGAAATACGCCAATGAGCAAAGCCAGAGCCACGGTGCACCTAGCCATGGGGGACAGTACCATAATCGTCCTAAATATCATGAAAATCATAATTACCATGGAGCATACAGTACTAATACAAAAGTTACTTCCCCTGTTGCTGCGTCAGAATCTGTAGGATCACCTTTAACTGCTACAACTTCACCTGTTCATTTACAGTCTTTGTTGCCGACAAATGTGCACTCTGATCCCGATCCAGGTCCAAGACATAGACATCGATCTCCTAAACGACAACCAACTTATGCAGCATCAACCGTGCCAAAGCCAAGCATAGCCATGACAGCGCCACAGTCATCTTCAACTAAACCCAAGGAAATGAAACTATTCTTTTCACCCAGGGAAAGGCATTTTGCTTACTCCCCAAGTGACGCTACAATGGCTTATGCTCCTAATTTTATACCTGGTCACAAATCTCAACCTAAGAATCCCCATGCAACCCACAGTTTCAATTTCCGGACAGTATATCCTTTGAAACCCCTTCATGGTTCCATGCTTCGCAACGAGAGTTATGGTCTCAATAGCCCTCGTTACGCAGGTAATTATGACAAAGGTGATCCTGTGCCCCCATATTCTACCCTTCCTAATCTAATTAAATCATTGCCAAAGGGAAACTTACTAAGCATTGATAAAGCCACAGGAATGGAAGTAAGTAGCAGCTCTGAACAGGAACAGCCCCCCGAACAGGCAGTGGTGTCAACAACGGAAAAACTTAAGCACCCTATGAGTGGAAGGCCACAAATGGGGTGGATGCCCTTAGGATCCAATAAGTACCCAATTAGTGATTCCAGACCAAAAGGGAATAACTATCCTCAGTTCACACATTTACGGGTAGGGAAAACATTAGTTCCAACTATGTTAATCCGTAACCCTTCAACATCCCCACCTGTGACACCCCACAATCCCCGCCGTCCCGTTTATGTTCCCTCCGGTCAACCGTCAACCTTGTCTTACAATACTCACGGCGGTCCTAATCACATGAAAAGAAATCCTCAATTCTCGCATTTCATGAATGGACTTATGGACTCCGTTGCGGGATTCTTTGGCCGGATAGGATAAAATTGTTATCTTTATGTTTTTCCTTGACTACTTTGTTATACACATTTGAAATTTCCACAACAAGTATCCAAATTGTTTTATTTTTGTACTTAATGGACATTATAATCGTATGTTGTTTATATTTAGGATTTTAAAGCAATAACACATGAGACCACAAAAGCGTTCGCTTGAAATAAATAATAATACTCCATATTGTAATTAAGGCATTACACTTTAATACTTCTAGGTGTACATACACGAATGACTATACGTACACATGGTGTTCTTTCAGTGTTTCAATATATAGGTACATATTCATTGACCACCCACCGTTCGGTATAAATGATAGATAAGCAACGGAATGGGTTAAAATTTGATTCCTGAATTTCAAGCATAAATCTGCAACTTTTGCGGTTTTCCGTTAGACAATATTCTAACAAAGAGGAACTATTGTACTTTATCGTTATTTTTCAGAACGCAATACATGAAAATCATTTTTAAGTTTTAAGAATTATTATTAGGTAAAGGTTTTGACTATGTGACAAGAAATTTTAAGACGGTAAATATGAGTTAAATACATTATATTATTATTGGCTCACTACATTATATATTTATACCTTCTGGAAGGAATAAGACCACCAAAGACGTTGATTAATACAAAAAATCAATTTTTTCGTCTCTACAAAAAATCCACACCGAAGAAGTATGAAGGGAAAATATAGTATGTATGTAGCACAAAAAACAGAAATGGAATGCATTTGAAGTTGGAGCTTGGAAGCAAAAAACTACTTATTACTAAAAGTAATAAAAAACAAAAAAAGTATGACATACATTTTCGTAGCAAACACAGTTAGGAAGAGCATTAGTTCGATTGGTTTACAGCAAACCAAAAAAAAACAAGTAATAACCCATAAAATACTTTGAGGGTCGTGAGCAAAACCTAAACGTTTGAAATATTAAATCAGCTAAATTGGTAGCAAAACAAGCAAGTATTATACACATGAAATCCAGAAATCCAATACAACATTACTTACAAGTATACATATGCAATGAAATAGACAGCATGGCAGGGGATTGTGGAACTATAAAGCCTATTGGAAATATTCAAAACCTCAAGTGCAAAGAAGTAGAGTAACATTTGAAGGTGTGGAAGTATTCCAAGAAATAAAAATCTCATGGGAAATATTGGGAGAAAAATACTTGAATAACATCAATACTACAATAATTTAAGTAACATATTTGCATTAAAGAATATAAATTATTGCATGGGAAATATTGAAACACTAGCTTTGAAAGTAGATTCTAATTAAATAACTAACAAATAAGAATAAATAAGCAGTAAGAATATTATTGTAAATAATGAAAGTCATAAGTATAGCATTGTAAATATTTAAATTAACAATAAGAGCATCATTATTGTAAATATGGTAAGCCAAGGAAGAACATCTTTGGAAGTTTCTAACGTCATAAAACGAGTATTGGAAGTATCCAAACCCATAAGAATAGCATTGGATGTGTATCCAAAGCCGTATACGAATTACGAATAGCGTTGGCAATAAAGGCCATAAGAATAGCATGGGGAATATCAACGGCCGTAAGAATAGCATTGGAAATATCCAATGTACAGTCAGACAGTCATAATAAGAAAAGCATTGGTAAAATTTGACCCAAGTACATCATCGTAAATCTTGAAACTTGAAAGCCAAGTAAAAATAGCATTGGAGGTATATATGAAAAGCCATAAGAATATCAAAGGAAATATCAAAAGCAATAAAAAATCCCCTATTGGAAATTTTGTGCATCTCAACGTGTATGTACATATATGTACTAACTTATTAAGTTAGTATAACTTCACTATGTAAATTCCTTCAGACACTTTTATTTATAATATACTTAAATGAATCAACATCTATTAAAAAGAAGAGAAACCGCACTGTACTAATACTAAATACAAGATACAAGAAGAAGCGTTTATATATCATAAAAAAAGGTATATAGATTAATAAAATGCACAATAGTAAAAATGAGGCTTGAGGCTATAACATTCATTCGGGGCAAGTGTACTTTTGATTTGAGCATTGAAAAAGTGCGTCTAAATTTTGCAGCGACACTGCGTGCACTTAAAAATACCCAACCCAAGCAAAGCAAATATCTCCTCTATGTGTAAATTTTGTAACTATTTGATAAATTAATAATTTCGAGAGAGCCCAGAGTATCAGTGCTTCAGCCCTATACTGATTCAGTAGAACATATATATGTACATAGAGAGAAAGGCGTTGGAAAGTGTGATATGAAGGGGACGGAATATTATAAAAGAGAGAATAAAACGAGATGATGAACTATTATGGAGTATGCTATGATGAAGACACACATACATATATTTATAAGTATGCACATGCCACGTATTCCTACCAGGGTATTCGTTCATCCCATAATGTAATCTTCAATCTTACAAACATTAATTACTAACCAGGACATATGTACGTTCCATGTAATCTTACCAGTACTACCAACCAGAATACATGTACATTCATGTAACCTTATTACCAACATCACCCACTAGAATACATGTATCTTCCACGCAAAACCTTACCACAGTACCCACCAGTTTACATGTACATGCCATGCAATCTCCCAGGCATTACCGACAGGAATACACGTACATTCTAAGTAAACTTACCAACATTTACTTACATATTACCCTCCATAAACATTTTATGTAAACTTACCACCAATACCAACCGGCAAATATGTCCATGCAATGTCATCTTACCAGCATTACCAACGGTACAAGGATATGATATGTACTTCCCTTTATTTATTTTTATTTATTATTATATTATTTATTTATTATATTATACATGTGATCTTACCAGGGTAAATGTGCTTATTGCTGCATATGTTATACATTTATGGAATCCCACCAGGTCCATGTACAAGACTTGCTAATGTAATCAGTAATCTTACCTAGGTACATTTGTACTGACCATAGGTAATCTGTAATTTTACCGTCTGTAATCATACTAGTACACATGTACTTGCTCTGTAATCTGTAATCCCAATAGTGTACATGTACTTGCTCTGTAATCTTAATAATGTTCATGTAGTTGTTCTGTAATCTGTAATCCCAATAGTGTACATGTACTTGCTCTCTAATCTGTAATATTCTCCAGGACGTATACACCCCATATGCGTTGTTACCATAGAATGTCCATACATCCCATGTATTCTTACCAGGACATATGTACACTCCATGTATTCTTACCAGGACATATGTACACCCCCTGTATTCTTACCAGGACATATGCACACCCTATGTATTCTTACCAGGACATATGTACACCCTATGTATTCTTACCAGGACATATGTACATGCCAAGTATTCTTGCCACAATTAATGAGTTAATAAAAATACAGCAAGGCATTAAATCTATAATTACATATATGGTGAATTGGTGAATGGCGAGGCAATAAGGGAAAAAATGAGCAAATTAATGCATAAATAAAAAATAAATGCACCCCAACTGCCAAACAGCTTTACATACTATCATATAGGTACAACAGCACTGTGTGAACTGTGAAGGAAAAATAAAATAATGCAGCCAGGAGGAGAAGCTGAAGGAGGAAAAGTGGGGAGAGGTAGAAATGCTTGGTGATGTGGACTCGAGAAGTAGATGAGTCGTTGTAGGAATCGAAGGCTGGCTTGAATTTGACTGCCAAGGATAAAGACGGAAGAAAAACCGAGGAGGTTAACCTATGCAAAAGGTTTCTTTCGAACTTTCAGCCGCGACGACGACAGGTCAAACGGAGGAAATAATGAGCACGTGTGGACATTGACGGGTGTCCCGGGTATTTCGTGAACCTTGTGTGAATTGTAGCGGTCACTTCCGACCCAGCACGGGGGACCAGCAGTCAAGCTTAAATTTATTTTTAAAAAAATTTCAAATTTCGAGTCCTTATTAGAACCGGCCAGTGAAATCTTCAAATTTTGAAAACAAATTTCCCGCAAGAAGACTTTTTGTGTTGATTTCACAAAAAGTCAGAGACGCCATTTTATTTTCTCAATTTTTCGCATAACTTTGACCAGGTCCTTGTGTGTCGTAATTTTTCGAAAAGTCGTCAAGATTTCAACTCAGTCATTAAAAATGGCAACTCGGGGTAGTCATGGTTATTGTTTAAAGTGGAAATACCATGGTAACAATCTCCTACATATGTTTTCCCAATTACTCCTCAATGAGAGTTTTACGGACGTTTTGGTAGCCTGTGAAGGGAAAACAATTAAATGCCATAAGGTAAACATTTTTATTACTATTTTATTTTTTAATCAATTTATTTATTAAAATCATAACTATTTCTTTATTTCATTCCAGATAGTTCCATTAGGGTTTTAGAACAGCCTTTTGCCTTTCCTTTCTATAGTTTCTCATCTCCTGGAGTTCCTTCTCATTGATACATTTTGTGTGTAGACTTGTTGGTCTCTTTGCTTTTTTGCTTTGTTCATTTATTTGTATTTATTTATTTCCGTGAATGAAGATTCCCACTTGCTGCAACCTTTCTTTTTCCCCTTTCTTTATTATAATATTAATAATAATTATTATTCCTTTTTTTGTATTTTTCTTATCTCCAATAATTCCGCTAATTATACCTCCCTTTGTATATTTATAGTTCCGCCGTATAGTTTCACCAATTGTTACAAATGATTGTACTGTTTGTTTTGAAGTTATTTTTAGCTCGATGCTGCTGGGGATGGGGATTAGAGAAATGAATGAATTATTACCATAAAGGCGATGCAATCTTGTTAATTTGTTGTGTATTCCTCCTGATTTCTGATTGTAGATAAGTCGTGTTGTTGTTGTTTGAGGATTTCGGTTAGATCGGTACTTTTGGGAAGTTGCTAGCTATCCGGTGTTTGAGCTATTTTTATGTCATTCACTCCCAATTTTTTCAGCGGTTCTGTATGATGGACGTGTTTTCATTGTTGTAATATTAAGTTCTTGGTTGTTATTAGAATTTTATTTATTTTGTGTTATCAGAAATTTTACGTATTTTGTAAAATTGTTTCAGTTATTTAGTTTGTTTTATTGATTTAGTTATTTATTTTGTTTTATTATTTGAGTTGTTTGTTGCATTATTTTAGGCATGCACAATATATGGTTGTTCAAATTTCGTATTACCGGTGTATTATTATTGTTATTATTTTTGTTATGTAGTATTTCATTTGGTTAATTTTGTGGCGTGTTTATTTTACATACTTCGTTGCTTGAACTATTTTGTTCGGTTATACGTGACTTTGGGGCCTGAGGAACTTTTTGTGCAAGAAGTTTTTGAATTCCACAATAACTTTGTAGTGACCGTACACACAAAGCCGGTCAAAAATGTTGAATATTGTAACAATTATATTGAAGAATTTTAATTTGGAATATTGCAGTAATGTTATTAGAGTGGTTGAAGTAACTGAATTAACTTGGCTGTTTTGTCAGCGTAGTGTAGTTACCACGTTAGTTTTTTAATTATCAGTAATTAATTGCTGTCGATGGCTTCCAACTATTTACGAAGTTAAATCAGTCTTGATTGCTTAACAGCGTTGAGGCTGTCATGGCTTGATGGTTGAAATCGGACTGAATGATTTATTCGTTGGATATAAGTGTAGAATGAATTGACCGATTATAGTAAAAAATTGTTGGGGAATGTGTAAATTTGCTTTTATAGTGTTGGGTGCAGTTAGGTTATTCAACTGAGAATAGTGAAATAATTGTTGCGTATAGCATTCGAACAGCGATTATTCTTGGCGTGTTTTTAAACAATGAGAACAAAGCATAGTTTAAGAGTAAGTTGTGAAATTTACGATGGGGACACGTTTCTTTGCTAGTAAAATCTGCCCGGCGTAAATTGTCGTATGGTTGGTGTTTGACATTCAATGATAGCAGTATTATTGGATATTATTCTTCAATGCTCAAACTATTGTTTATTTCCTATTGTTGATTGCAAACATTTTTAACTCACCTTTGAAACCCTGAATTATACTTTTTGTTGACTGTACATAGCGAGTAAGTTCAGTAGTTTCATGTTGGAGAATTTATAGGTCTATCGGATGTATAAATTATATTGTTTTGTATTCAATAATAAATGATTTTTATTTTGCAGATGGTTTTATCAGCTTGTTCAAAATACTTTGAGCAAGTATTTTGTGAATATCCCCAACAAAACTCTACCCTTGTAATCTTAAAAGACATGAAGTTTGCAGACATTCAAGCCATAATAGAGTTTATGTACCAGGGGGAAATCAATGTTGCTCATGTAAGTTCATCAGTAGCTGTCGCCAAACTTAGACGTGGAGGTACAATACCTCGTATCTGAAATGAGTATGGCTTTACATTTTTTATTGATTCGTTACACAGGATCAGTTAGCATCCCTGCTTAAAGCTGCTGAGAGTTTGCAAGTCAAAGGGTTAGCAGATATTCAAGGAGGAGGTGGAGGAGCAAATTCAACCGGCGCCCCTAGTAATAATAAAGAAGATTCCAATGAATTCATGGCAGGAGGTGACACCGGTGGTGAAGACTCCGCACCTCCCTCCCCACCTAGCGTTTGCATGGACGGTACTTCAGACGGTGGTTCATCCCTTCAAGAATCTCCGCCTAAAAGAAAGCGCGGTAGACCTCCCATGGGAATGGAGGCTACAATCGGTAAATTTATTTTAAACACTATTCAAAAGTAATTATATGGTACAGAATAACGTTATCTATTTTTTACTTGATTTTATTGGCAAGATTATAGACTACGTATCTCACACATTATATGGGAATGCACGTATTTTTTCTCCGGTGCTGCGACGTCGAATGCAGTCGCTGGAAGTAAACCGTGCGATAATAACAATGCTATGTATGGCGTCTACTAATGTTACTAAATTAAAACATACGTAGCCCATGCATGGCGTACAAATGATGTGCTAATAATTATTATATGAGTAATGAAAGTAAATTTTGAAATGCTGACGTATAAATAAAATTTTAATTTGACAGACGGATTGTCAATGAATATCCAAGGAGGCGCTCAATTAATGCCTGATACTTCGGGTCATTCTTTGGAAGAGTTCTCAATCGGAAATTTGTTGGAGTCACATTTTGCCTTTCCACGAGGAACAAGTAAAAAGAACAGACGTAAAATGGTTATGGGTGGACAAGCTGCCGAAATCGAACAAGATGACGTAGAAGATGAAGAAGCAGGGGAGATGGGAGACGATGATGAAGTCACAGAAGAGGATCTACAAAATATTGTGAAAATGACAGATTACATTGAAAAGTGAGTTATAGTTAAAACATTGACCATTTACTGTAAAACGAATTACAAATAGGATTCTTCTGATTTACTTGTTATTAATTTTTACAGGGGTGGTTCAAGGCCACAGTTTTGGGAGGAGCCAACAACAAAGAAAATTATGAATGCTATCAGATCAAAGAAAATGGAAATGAAAGCGGCTGCAGAAATTTTGGGAGTGTCATACTCTACCTTGTATTCCCGATATAGAGAGGTGAATTTGCGTAGTGTGTTGACTCTTGAGATGCTAATGTTTTAGGTATTGTGTTTACCTCGTGTTCAACTCTGTTGCCTCCTTATTGTATTGCAGTTACATGGATATCTTAAGATGCCTCATACTCAGGATACCAACTTTAATTATTATCAAGTTCTGAATTTACTCCGAGCCGGTCAGATAACATTACCTGATGCGGCGAAAAGACTAAACATTCACGAAAAAACCTTAGGAGCCTATCTTTCTACAACGATCACCCCTAAGAAACCAAGGATTTCCATAACACCGTCAACATCAGGAATGCAAATACAAGATTCACAAGCTTTTGCGATGGTTAGTAACTATTATTGTCAAGCCAATAATTCCCTATGTATCTCTGCACGATCGTGCTCATTTGTTTTCTTTTGAATTTTAGAATCTTCTTCAAAATCTCCAAGGTGGTAGTTTGAACATGTTAGAAAGTAAGCAACAACTAGAAGACTATGGAAGTGATGAAGGTGATTCTGATGGCGATCCTCCTTCAAATCTTTCTATTGCAACTTCATTAAAACACGAGGCCGATGGTGACGGTTGGGCTCGATGAAGTCAGCTCCTTACGGAGGCCGGCGTCATCTTCCCTCACTATTTTCCATCCAACACGAATGCATACAAGCAAAAACACACCAACAGTAATAAAGGTATAATCATGAGTTGTTTAAGAGGTTCCATTTAAGTCACGTTATATTGTATTGAAAGTAAATAGACTTGATAGACGTACGAATTTAAATCAAGGTATTGGATACATCGTTGTAAGGCGAAACATTAAAGTACAAGCCTGCGTACCAGTTTGTATTAGCAGTTATCTTCCTTGCTGTTTTGATTTTGATTCGAAGCGCTTTGTTTCCTTATTAGCAGTTTTCAGTATGTTGCTGAAAGGACGAATTGCAATGGAATACAATTACAACAATAGTAAAATTGTGAACGGATGAATGACTACTATTTACAGTTCAGGTTGCAATTGTGTGAATGACCTATTGGTTTGTGTGAATGGAGTATGACTTGTGTAATTAACAGCCTCTAGAGTCCTAGGAATCAGCTGTCTGATTTCAGTCGTCAAATTGCTCTCATCGAAAAATGAGCTATTTATAAATCACTCTATTTCGTATAAATATTTAAGTTCTAAGTTTATTATATATTTAGTTATTATATATAATAAGTTAAAAACAAAATTTTCCAAAGAATTTTAAAACGAATTCTGGCTCTAAAATTCTACTAGTTCTTTTAACATGATTCTCTTTAATTTGATCTTTTAAATAGGATCACAATAATTATGTCTACAGTCCGTCAATAAGCGTTGCAGGCTTTAAAATTACGTGATTACTAGGCCCAAGTATCTTGGTTATCAGCTCTTCTTCGGTATCTTTCCAATTGCCAACTATCCGAACAAATACCTCATTGAGTTATCATCGTATCGCCCTTTTAGTCTAAATTGCATTTTGTAATTTCAATTTGTTGTAAATTATTACACTACGGCTTTGAAGGGAGAATATTGATAGCCACGTTATGCAATACTGGAAAGTATTCAACATGTAATTGTAATAATAATTGTGCCAGTGCTTTTAATTTTTTCGATTAGCAGACTTCAGCGAGAATCATGCAAGTTGACTATTGTAGGACTCGTTGATATTGTTACTAATACAGGATTTGTGATTTAACAAAATGAGTGACAAGTATTGCATACGACGTACATATTATTAGGCCCAAATCATTTGTATATTCGACCTATTATACTCTTCAGCGATGTATCCCGAATCAATGGCTGACATTTTTGAAAGGGCTACAAGAAAGAAAGCATTTGGCCAGACAATTTTTTTCTTTCAATTTTAGAATACCGAACCGTCATTTAAGATCGGGACACTAGTATTTAAGCATCACATACTTACATGATTCCATAATGATAGCGTTTAACTGACTGACAATTGTATGAAAATGAAACTTAAATGTTCATCAAGTGTTCGTAGGTTTTTGTTGTAATAATCTATAGAAGTGTGAAAACCGTCCCTTGAACATACGAGAATTCTTTTAAAATTTTCGTATTTTTTTCAGTTTGCAATAGTATCGCAGTGATGTAATGGTATTGTTACTAATCATGTCATTAACACTTGAGAGGGAGTATATACAAATTTGAGGGCTTTTCGGTTGGGGAGTTAATTACTGTAATAAATTCTTTCTTTGTTGGCAAGCAAGTACGTTTCTGAAATGTCAGGCAACGATTCATGGTTGTATCTTTTAATGGAATAATAGGTTCTAAGGAAAATTAAAAAACAAGCGTATACATTTTTCGTGTAGAGGAGAGTTTTTTACTCGAAAATGTAGCTGTCATTGTGTTGAATGTTGTATATAATGTAGTTGCACAATGAAGTTACATATATATAAATATATACACGGATATATATAGTCCTTAGTTGGATTCCACATTGTTAACTATTAAGTACATAATTTTATGAAATCAATATTTATACAAATATCCATAGCTTATTGTTGTCAAATTACTAAGTATCGATAAGATTTGCATCTATTTAATAGCTCAGTAACGAGGGACTGTACACTTTTATTACATAAATGTAAAAATTAGGTCTATGTATGTTGTTAAGTGTACATCATTGTCGTCGTATACACAGATATTACAGTACATATTTACCCTAACTAGGTATTAAAAAATGAAACCAAAAGAATTCAGTTTCCCGTCAGTTCAGTTTTATGGCATTTTTAAACACTTCACTCGTCACTTTCTGTCGCTCTCCATGTATATTATACTAAACATCTCGACGATCTTCAAAGAATTTTTCTGTTAATAACTGTCATCTAATTTTAAGAGCAATAGTTTAGCCGGAAAAATGATCTCAAATCGTCGTTGCAATTTTTTGTAGCAATTTATTTACTAAACATAGATTATAAACATCAAAATAGTATATTGTGTATAGGCGATATATCAAAATTGAATTGTGGAAGTCACGATTCGACCCTGTGAAATACATACATATATTCGAAAATAATTTCTTAGATTGGAACATTGGACATAGTGTGGACTGTGGACACACTTCCACAGACTCTAAATACATAAATGTGGAAAGAACCGCTTAGTTATATACCTAAAAGTTGAAATAGTTCTTAAGGATTACAATACAATTTATTGGAGCAACGATACAATGGAAATATTGAGTCAGATAAGGGGAGTTTAATGGAATATACATACATTACATTTAGTAACAAGTAACAATTAAATAGCATTTTTTATTTGAATCACATATAAAATTATCTATACCCGTGTTTTCTACGTCTGCCTGTCAATCTTTTCATTTGTTAAGTTTTAGTTTATATAATATTGTTATAAAGATTTATATACACCTATGTAAAATTTTTACTGTATGTACATACTTGCGAATTTTTAAGTGTAACCATATCTTCATTTTAAATTTATTCAACTGCTATTATTCAGTGTGTCATTATGTATTAAGCGTAAGTAATAATTTGATAATTTTGTTTTTAAATATTATTCTAAATATATGCATATAAATAAATAAATATATATATATCTATATAATTTTTTAAATGGATGAACGTTAGCTAACAACCATTGAACCTTGAGCTGCAATAAAGATTGCGCAAAATTGTTTTCATTTTTTGTCCTTTCTCAGCTGGAATGAAAGTAAAGAAATAAAATACAATTTATTCTGGTTGAATACAAAATGAATTTATTAGGTCGATATAAGTGGCCTCTCAGCCTTTACAACCATATATTCAGGTTAACTAAACATGCTTGTTGGAGATACTCAGCGATTTTCAATCTTGGGATTTTAGTTTTTATCATGAACTTGATCTATGCATAAAAATTGCAATAAAATTCCATTTGAGAAAGACATCCATATGTGTAATTCTTTTTGCAGCACCAAAGTTCTATCCATAATGGACTCGTTTGCCAATTTGACTTTGTGACTGCAGGAATAATACCAACGACGTACCAAAAATTAGTATTTACCTACCGTTAAATTAAACTTATGTGGCATTAGACAAGGAGACATATACTTAATCATTGTCAAATCTAAAACTTTAACGAGTATCTATGCTGTTATATACATAAACACAACGAATAATAGATATTGTGAGTCAGTGAGTTGCATGTTGTGTTATTGTTGTATCTTGTATGTCTGTGTAACTGAGCGATTGTGGTTTTAACAGAAACGTTATATGATGTACTGATTGAGTGAGCAATAGATGCCTGAGGTGCTCTAAAAGTTTTGGGTAAACTGTAACACATCCATGTATATGGTACATGATTTTGATATTTTGTTAATTTTACGCGCTAAATGTTTCCAAAAAAATCATAAATATCATTTAAAGAAAAAGAACATGTTTTCACCTAAACTTATATAAAAGCTAGTTTTTATATATTATAAAAGTAATAGGAAAAACCATTATTTAAAAACTGTGTCCTATAATAATATTACACTAACTCTAGTGTAACTGCGAACTCAAAGCATGTACGTACGTTGGTTGTCATAAGCAAAATAGTTACTAAACTGATATATTATTATTGTTATATTATATACTGTTACACACAAATTATTTCTAAATAATAAAGTACCAGTTAGTAAGGACTGTTGCAGAAATCATAGTGTCACGCATTGTTTTCCCGTGTGCTGAAAATTAAAGCAAGACAATACAGCGGGTATCGAAATTAACTTGGAGGAGAGGGGCTGAATCAATTAATTATTGTCCTTTATTCGGCAGTTGCCATACAATAAATTTGGCTTTACCATATAGCTTGCTCTCACACCTGAACAAATCGAAAGATCGATAGGGAGAGTAAAAGGAGGTTTTGTTTTAGTAAACTAATCAATCGTAGATACTCATTAGCGAATACAATCAATACCAATTACGCTCCGTGGGGCTGTTATAAATATTTCGGTGACTTGTACACGTGTGCGTTGTACGAAATATCATTAGTTCGTAAAAACTTCGGGTCTCCTCTATCTGTATTGATTAAAGGTATTCTCATTTCATACAATTTTGTCGCTATATATAACGTTGATAACGTCGAGTGCATGAGTGAATTGAAGCAAATTTGTGCGCTTGGAGGCATCCGGGATGCTCACATTTCCGTGTTGGTTCATAAATTTCCTTCTACCAGATGGATACTTAAATAAAAGAATCCTCCACTAGCTGTTGGCAAGTATATAAGCGCTTTATATTAATCATGGCGTGACTGGTCATAAAATTATTTTGTCTAGAAAATATCTGAATGGGCTCGTTTGGGGTCAAAGATCCGGTAGGCCATATTTTATTGGCATGAAAATTCGCAAATATTAATTTACGTAGTCAATAAAGTTACCAACTTACATACACATAGGTTGTATAATAGTTAATCTATACTTATAATTATTATTACAACTCGTTCACCTATAAAGTCTTGGCTTTGTTACCATACCGTATTTCGCTTTACATTGTTGTGTTTATAAAGTGAGCTAATGCAGAAAAAGGGTAATGAACTCATCCTCAAATTAGTACAAACATTTTCTGAATGACCTCCATCGTTATTTTAATTATTACCTCTTTCTACTACAACAATAAAAATAGAGTATATTATATACGGATTCCCATATCAGATTGCAATTAAGCCAAGTGATTTCCATTAGAATAGTCAACATCTTGGAAATTATCTCTAATGTAGTACTGACGTTTGCAAACATTACACGTAGATACATAATTATGTAATTAGCTACTCCATTAACAAAAATGTTCAATACAGTTTTTTTAATTTTTGCCATGCAGTTTGACCATTAGCACGACACGAACAACCGATCTTGTTAGCAACGAAGTATTGCTATTACATAGATCAAAGGTAACAAGCTTCCATAAACTGTGTGAGGTTTACTATTGGAGTGGTTACTCCAATTTTCTTGTCATGATATCATTCCAAATGACTGAAGCAGTTCATACATGAAAAGTTATAATTATTAAAAACTGCCGCAATGAACCGATGAAGTTTTTCGGAATGAAATGAACTTATTCATTCAGAACTACTGTTTTTTTCCTATCACTTCTCATTTCTGTTTAGAAACGCCTCGCAAATAATTCTGACATTAAGATACTTAAAACCAGACAAGTATAATCGCTTGACTGAGCATAAAATTTTGGACAGTGTAATTGGGAGGCAGTTAAAAATACAAAAGTAAAAAAAAATGATGGCAGAGTACGCTTTAACTTAACTATTGAAGATGGGCCGCAGATTGAGGCTATAATGACTTCATTTTATAATCGGTTCTTTGTTCGTGTGTACCTACATACCTATACCAAGTACACTCATTAAGTTGTTACGGCTTGCTTTCAATTGCATTAATGTTTTCGGGTCCTGCTGACAGACATTCGAAATTGTGGCCATTCACTTATTTAGAGCTCTTGATAGTGGATATTTTTTCCATTAGGTATAATATTAAAATTATCTCGATGTAAGGTAACCTCCACACAAAAAAATGTAGTGTTGACATGCGATGTGGTAGTAAACGGCTGTCAATCATAATAACATGCAATTAATATTCTAGTTCTTTTCATGTAATAACATGAAATAAGCTAATGAATTTTGTAGTATATATATGCAATCTTCTATGCAGGCGTTCAAGTGCTAATAAAGATATTTTCTCTTAAAGAATTCCCCGAAACAGAATGTCAATGAATTTTTATGGGGTGTACAATTTGGTGTTTTTGTATATTTCAAAACATATTTAGAGTAGATTGTGTTAGTATCCTGTGTAGGTTTCCATACTCAAAAGGAAAATTATGTACTAACAAGTGCTTATTGGTCGAGTATATACATACATCTCGTTTTTAGCATATTGAGGTTGTTTTTTAAAAACATACAGATTCATTTTCTGTTATTTGTTCCTGCCCACACGGATCGCATTATATGTGTCTCATTTCCGCCGAATAACAATAAACCTCATATTAGGATTCAATAAAGTGAACCTATTGTGGAGACCGGTAGGTACATAAGCGGGAAGTGGAGTGAGTGGCATTTGAACTAGTTCCGGAAGATACTACATCAACCCTCTTGAATAGCCCTATAATAAGGAAAGCCGGTTGGTTCGTATGGCCGGGATATCTTTATTAGCTGTGATTTTTCACTTCAGCCAAACAAGTAATATGTATTGTAACATTTTTAATTTTTTAATAGCAGAAATGAAGTTCCTACGATAATTTGGAATGCTTGTTTTATCGTTCATTTTTACACCGTAACACATACTACTAGCATTGGGATACGTCTTTACTTATTTGGGTGAATTTGAAGACGTGATTACATGGATATTACTAGCCAGTAGCTTGTTCGTCCCTCCGCGGCTGCATAATGAAGAGTATGTTTTAAGGCATTTTTTAAAGACACGAAGAGAGTGTACCCATAAAATTTTGCCCATAAAAACTTGAAGATATGAGTAGGAATATTGGAATCTACATTATTTCAACCGCTTGTTTTCTCTTTAAAATATATTTTCATTATAAAAACACTTTATAATAAAAATTGTTTTTATAAATAACAGGTCGGAAATAAAGAAGGGAATATTATGTTCACTGAATGGTATTAAATGCACAGAACGTCGCCTTTCGGATTAAAGCAGCGTGTGGAACGCTGCTTGTCGAACTTGCAAAAAGTCAATAAGCCATCATCAAAAAAGACAAACATAGGAACACGTAAATGTATAGGATCAAGCTACTATAGAATTCTATGTTTCATTCCCTATTGCAATCGTGGAGTTTCATATTATCAAGTTTTATTCCCACAAGGGAGATCTCGAAATCACTAACATAACACTGTAGGTTAGAAACGGAGGCCAACAAAGCAATTATGGTTGATATTCAACCCCTACAGAGTTTACGTACAAGTTTTGTTGCTCTGTAGCAAAAGCTCTTATTTCATTTAGACACCGGCAAAGATCTTAATGTTCTGTATTTCTTCAATAAATGTGTAATAAGTCTTTCTGGACAATTGGAGTACTGGTTTCAAACGAGGTTTCATCCGCATGTATGCTTCGTTTGTCAACAACAAATTCTAGCTGAATTCCTCTCTGCCGTGACTGTGGGAGGAAATGCAGCAAAGATTGTATTATGAGATGGGCAAGAAGAAAGGTTGGAGCGCAATCGCTACACCTCATGCCGGCTCTATTAGGTTTGGATGCACAACGACGAAAACTTAATATAAAAATATGTGCTCTAACAGAATCTCTTAGTCTACTCAACTTATAGTATAGGTATGTTGGAAATTGTGAAAAAAGACTAGACGCTTTGATCATACATAAGATACTAGTTTTTGCCTCACTTCACCCTAGAACACACACGGTGAAGCACTCATACATTGAAAGTCAGAGGTTATACACTGTAGCAAGGCCAATTTTCGAAATAAATAGCTAAAAAACTAGCTCCGTCGCATTGTGCAATATCACATCTTCGACCATATACTCTCAACTGTAACCTGCTGAAAGTACCAAGAAACTGAAGAAAATTAAAACAAACTTCAAGCTCCTCTTGGTGAACACACTTCCTTCGCCAACATCCTGACGCTGACAAGTGGTAGCAGAGTAAATAAGGAAAACTCATCGAAGCTGGCAGTATTGGATCTTCGTCGTCACAGTCAAATCCAATACATGACTGAGTATAGTGCTTAAATATTTATATGGTAAACAAATTTTATCAGTAAATTTTATATCAATCAATTACTTCCATTCATCAATAATTTATTATATAAATGGTGTTTTATAATAAAAACAGTGTTTTTGAAAATGAAAAAGGTTTTCTTATATTAAAAAGGTGTTTTTATAATGTAATAACAAGTATGCGTCACAATTTATTTTAAATAATTACTGACGTAGTAAATGTGATTGTAGACGGCTTTCCCGTAGATTTTTTTGGCACTTATTGTACTTATAGCTATAGCAACTTCTAAGCCGTCCTGAGTGACAGCAGGGCTTGTATTAATATACTATAGAAATAATTCCATTACAGTGTAATTACCGGACATAAGAGCATACACTTACTACATCAAGTACAGCTCTTTTGTAAAAAGTTTCTCATCAAAAGATGTTGACAATATAATGTTCATTGTACTTCTTTTGGGATGATGACTAATAATTTGCTTTATTTTCTGAGGGAAAAAGTAGGCGTACAGCAGATTTCAACAACACTGAAAATATCTATAAATAGTTGGATATTTGGATTCATTTGCGCCTTATTGTGTATGTAGAAAGAATATAATCTGAGTATAGTGAGTATATAGAAAATATACATATACGTTGGGAAAGGTTAGCTATATGGTTATATTTCCCACACAAAGATCCGAAATCCCTTTCATGTATACAAATAGGTATATACCAACACGTAGGAAATTGAAAACACACGAGAGACTCACTCGTGACAGAATGTATAGGTTTGTTGTTAGTATATATGTGTAAGCATGTGCAAGAATGACAGTTTAACTAGCAATTTTTATCACATGTGTTGAATGGTGTTGTGTTGTCACTTTATTAGTTTTTTCGACCCATTCAGATGTACCTGATCTTTCCTCCAGCGTTAATTATTGTACATGTTTATAGGACCTGAATCGCTGCATAGTTATTTTAGCGTAGTTGTTATTATCTGCTGCTGTTGTTGCGGTTGTTGTTGACTTCTCTATCAAGGTCTTGTTTGTCATTCGGACCTCTCCGCATCAACATATACGACGGAAGTCGTGATGTGATAGCAGCAGAACAAGTATGTATACTCTCAAATAATTTGTACAACGTGAAGAAACAGTACGAACTTTGGCTTGTCATTCAATAAACATTCAGTAAAATCAAATAAATTTTGTAAACAAACATTGGTACTGCCAATGTTGAAGTGCGTTCAACAATAATAAGTCAAGATATATAGTACATTTGCGTAGATTTTTGATCCCACATATTTGTGCAGTGTGTAATATGCACAATTTTAGTTCTCTATTTATGCTCAATTTAAAATCAAAACGCAATCACATGAATTCTCAAAGTGGTAGCAATTATAAATACAATTATAGTCGAGCCGCTGCGCTGCATTTAATGTTCCACCTAATTCAGTGATATTATGGTGCTGAATTAAATATTTACGAAATTTTATTATTTAACCATATCTTAAATATCAACATCATAATAAGTATCACGGGATAAACTAATATTATTTCATTTTTATATTTCCAGGTGAGAAATCATAACAATCTGTATGCCCTTGTGCTCACTGGATTGACGAATAAATCATCACAAAGTTGCTGGCAATTTTTGTTTAATTTAACGAATAATTTGCAAGAATGGGACAAAGTTGCCCGAATGCCTCTACTTCCAATGGGAAGAAACCGGCTACTAATGGGAACAATAACGTGAGCTCAAGACCATTTTCGCGACCGCATAATTTGTCTATTTGGCTCCGACTTTATATTTACGGGCTACATGGATACTTCATTGAAGTCAGCTTTACTGCTGTATTTGACTTCGTTCTTAATCGCGACTGGAAACTTGCAGGTTGATAATCTTTTGGAATTATAAGTTGAGACAGATAGTCTTTGTAATACGTCCACAATTTAATCGATTGAATATGACTGATGAATGATGAGCGATTTATTATTCTAGTAAACTTTTGTTGACTTGCAGGATGTTCAAGTATATGGTCATTAGGAATTTTCGGATCCTACGGTCTTGCCATGGAAAAGCTGAGCTTTTATCTCCGAAGAAAAAATGTTCCTATATGGATTCGAGGAATAATGTATGTTTTAATGACATATGCTTGGGAATTCACTTCTGGAACAATCCTAACGTATCTCAATGCGTGCCCATGGGACTACTCGTGAGTATAAAATAATAACTATAAATTATTACCAATGATGATTGTTCTTTTATTATTAAAATGTTCGTAATTTATATTGTACATTGTTGAATTATAGCGAGTTCAGTTATAATATTGGCGGAGTGATTACGTTGGAATATGCTCCGTTGTGGCTGATGGGTGCTCTCATATCGGAAAGAATTCTCATGGGACGTTTGGAACAGCTCCATTGGGCTGATGAGAAAAAGACAGAAAATAATGGGGTTAAGGATGAAGCGAGAAAAATTAAAGTAAAGTAGGGATTTAAAGACTGGATGCTCATAGAATCCCTTTCATGTTAAATAGTACAACGCATGAAATTAATAAAGGGAGCTCCATCATCAATTGTCGGCTCATTGCTTCACTATTTAGGGAATCAGAAATGATTTTATATTTGTCGGTACTAGTAATATCTATTTCGTAGAAGTAAAGTCGTTAATACAGTATGCTACAATTCCAAAGACTTTAACCTGTATTCTAATTCGTTAAGATGGTAGCTCGATAACTTCTAGTTCCAGAGCATTATGTAATTCGCTCCAAAGCTGAGGGGTTTATTAGGTAACGTAATCCTTGACCTTATCTGTCTTGAAACCTGATAAAAGTATTGTAGCTGCGTAGAAAAAAATATAACTAGTGAAGCTCAGTAATGTAATTTGTGGTGCTGTTACTTCCTGAAGTGCATGTTTGAACAAGTTGTGAAAATAATTTGTACTTCACTTAATTCACCCTACCAGTATGTCGTGTTTGTAATAACCAAATTGTAAATTGTACGTCATTCGTCAAGTATAAACTTGCAGATATTAGTACATGCGTAGAAAACGGTCCGTTGTAAACCGTTTAATTTTAGGAAATTATTTACTCGTACCCCAATGTCAAGTGTAATTTCACTCACGGTCGCTCAACTGTTATACTTGTCTAACCGAGTTTAATTAAGATGAAGACGAGGCCAATCGGCCTGAAGTATTAATGGTGAAATCAAACAACTCATGGCATGTTTATGCCCCGGTAGCTATATATCACAAATTTAAATATTGATTGTAAGTACACATTCAAAGACAACCCACCTGCGATGCCGAAGGTCGAATCTCTAGTGTGACATTTGTTAAGTTAATCTCGCAAAACAATATTCCAGATCTGTGGTTTTCTCATATAATTACGCCAATATCAAGTAGAGATTATTAAGAATATTTATTTATAAACTTGTACCCAAGTTGTTAATTAATGTGAACGTGTATTGTTAAAGTTAATTGTGATACTCATTTTTGAAAAACTTATGTATAATTACATTGCACAAGCCATGTATGTGTATAGGTTGATAGGTTGAGGAAAGATTATACTAGTTTTTTCAGGTACAAGCCGATGCAATGTTTAAATAAGAATGTTGTTACTTCCGCAGTACGTAAAAAGCTCCAAGCTTTATTATATTTGTCAATTTTTCTAATTTTTGAACTTTCTTAACTGTGTTACCCTTACATAATCAAATTGTTTGGTACGTGATAATTTCAGTCGATTCCAAAGTAAAAATTAAAATCACCTGTGAGTTTCACCTCGTGACAAGCAATAAAACATATCGTTTTTTAAAATGCATTCCATCCTCCAGGTATCAAAAACCGAGTACGCATATAGTGTAAAGGGGGTAACCGTAATAATTATTACAATAAATGTCAAACAATACAATTTGTAGATAAATGTTCATAAAATATTAAATAATCTCAATTTTTACCTCAATGAAAAGTCATCGCACGTGTAATAAATCTTGGATCAGCAGTAAGATTTCCAATACCATTTGTATTATAATATTTTGGTTACGAGTAAAGCTGCATACAAGCGTTTTTATCATTGTGTGCATCTAATCGGCATGAAAACATCATGACATATGAAGGGCGTACGAAGGCAGAGCTGTATAATATTTTAAGCTGTAAACTATAAAAGAGTTAACTAAATTTAACTATACTTATAATATAATGAACTACGGCACTACATGCTTGAGTTGTCATGATTGACATTTAGAGTTTTAATACACACGGCACATTTTATTCCTATGTGAGCGTCCCACACTAAAGTCAGCTTTAATCGGAGGCAGTATATATAAAATTACGTAGTTATTAAATCGTCTTGCTTAACCTTGACTCATGTGATGCTGAACGTTAATAAATAAGCTGCATAGGATAAAACGCAAATCATTATAGTTGTGATTGAAACTTCATCTTTACCGGTGTGGATGTTGAGTAGGTCGGAACATTTTGTGGAACGTACATACAGTATCGGGCTTGGATCAATTTTAAAACATACATATATTTATACCGGGGTTAAAAAAAATACCGGAGTCTTAAAACGCCCACTTCCACCAGATTCCCTACCACCTATCTACTTTCTATTCACAAGTCATATAATTTTATAAAATGGTCCGAGCATGGTTTATCAACGAGGAGGACCTAGATGAAAATAGGCTTGAAAGAGGAAATGTGACGAAACAATTTATTGACCCAGAAATCTTGACAAAAACAACTGGAGTCCTCGCTCAGGAGGTACGTGTTGATTTATTCCCGCAAATCTCGTACATGAACTCAGTAATTTCGTAGACTTCAAACAAATATTTACCGACTAACCGCTAATCCTAATCACCTCCTAAACCAATTAACACCAAACTATTTAACATACGTTGCTCAACTATTTTGGCAGCTCCTCAATTCCAGAGCACTCAATTCCAGAGGACGTTTAAAATGAATAACAATTCTAGGAATCTTTATCTGTCCCTCAAAAATGTAACACCTATATTACCCACTTCGTGGTCTTACTGACTCAGTAAAGGACGAGATGAAATTCGCGAAATTACATTTTTTAAATTAATATTTAGACTCATTTCAACCCTTTTAAAGTATTTAGAAGGCAGTTGAAGGTTTTTTAAAAACTTTACGCAAAAATTGTAAGATATAGCAAAATATTGTTAATACAATCGTTTTTATATAAAGCATGACTATCATGGACGTTTCATTATTGTAATTATTATAATATTCTATTATATATTCTATAATTATTACCATTGCTTAATAATTGGATTATACATATACGTGCTTTAGTTCGGCGTCAATATGGAATTGGCAAATAAATCTGTGGATGATGTCAAATCTAGTCGTGGTTATTCGTATGAGGACTGTTTGGAAATAACACCAACAACAGAGAATTTAGTGCAAAAGTCTAATAATTATTCTCATTAAACATAGATATTTCTTGCCTTATTTGCCATTAAATGTCCGCATGTACTACATCTCACTTTATGATGATAATTATTATTGTCGTACTTCTCATTAAATGTCGACGCTTGTTTTGCAATAATCTTTCAACATGAGGAAATTATGATTTAACTTACTTGCATCCACAGATGAAAAAATTCGCCACGGAGCATCTGCATGATGAAGAAGAGACAAGATTTGTTCTGGATGGAAGTACTTACTTTGACATCCGAAGTAATGATGACTCTTGGATTCGAGTGGAAGTTACAAAAGGAGACTTAATCATAGTTCCACCCGGCCTTTACCATAGACTTACTCTGACGAAAGAAAAGGTCATAAAATTGCGCCGATTTTTTCTTGTTAAACCTTGCTGGACATCAATCAACCGCCCGGATGCTGATAATTTAGAATGCAGACAGAAATATCTCAAGTCTATAAGCGCCTCAAATAATTACTAATTATTAATTATTACAATACTTATCGGAAACGATAATGGATAGAGCTAATACAATAAATCTAATTTCAAACAATTACTTAAGTATAAAATAAATTACTGAATTATTTACAGTAGAAATTAGCCATTGGTTTACCAGTAGAAGCTATAGCTATAAGTACAAAGAAAATTTTTACGCTTTTAAGAACACAATGACAAAGACCAACCAACATAGTACAAACTTGTGTACTGTCCGTTTATACTATTGTGAGCATTATTTCACAGTACCTTCCGGTATCACAAGATGGACATGTAGGCAAATATTCCAAATGAATGACGGTTTTATTTAAATTTTAATTAATTTAAGTTTAATTTTGTCATTTAAATTGATGGTGATGATTTGTCTACGCATGATGATTAAATCATGATGCGTAGACAAATTTGAAAAAAAACTAGGGAACATTTATAAAAGGTGAAGGTACGGAAGGAAGTTCAATGTTAAAACAATACCCACGTTATTAAATATTGACTGGGATATTGACAATAAATTAGTATTAGTCATAGTCACCATTTTACGCATTGATCCTAAAAATTATACGTTGTCGAGGTCCTAACAGGTAAAGTAACTTTGAGGTGGAACAGAAATGAAACTACTAAATTATTGAAGTAGACCTTGTCAAGATGGCTTTGCCCACCTGAGCACACCTGAACGGTCGTGATTGATGTCTACATTTATAAAGTAAGTCAAATTTAAATTGCCAGCATAAATCGAGATGCCAAATTAATTATTTAGTGCCTCAACCTCAACACGTGGATGCTGTTAATAAATAGTTCCCGTAACTTTTTATGATTGTCATTTAAACTTTGTCCTTGCCAGAGGAAGTTGGGTAGGTTAGAATCGTTTTTACAGTTATTGTATCTAGCAAAATAGTGGGTAGTATACCTATCCGGAGTCTCACCTTACCCACATTAAGGATAACCCCTCGAATCACACATTTTCTACAAACGCAGCTCTCCAAAAATGGTGCGAGCATGGTTTATAAATGAAGACAGTTTGGATGAAAATCGGCTTGAAATAGGAAATATCAAGAGACAATATATTCATCCACAAATCTTAGCAAAGACTACTGGAATTCTGGCTCAGGAGGTATGTCGTGATTAATTTCGATCAACGCTGATACTATAAAAATAGTACTGAAAATATTAGTTTTTACACTCTTGTTCAAGTGGTAGTCGCCGTCCATAGAAACGATTTTTTATGTCAATCTTCATTCATAATTAATGGCTACACCATATCGACAAATTAACTTTAGATGCTTTCGAGTTTTCTTGTCTCATTTTTTTTACTAGTTCGGCCAAAATCTCGAAGTCGCGAAGAAGTCCGTGGATATCCTTGTATACGACCGAGGTTATTCATACGAGGACTGCCTGGAAATCACGCCCGAAAAAGTGAATTTGCAATTGGTGAGTTCAAGTTCAAAGTACATACGCGTACCTATAGTTCTCCCTACGAAGTTCTCATTAACATCCTCAATTGCTGGAATGGTTCAGAAAGGATCTCGGACTTCCTTAATTTAAATCTTCTGGAATATTCTGAAACATAGATATTTGTTAAAACATTTTGTATTCATTAAAACAGGTGCACCAACTTACCCTGGAGCATCTCCATGATGAAGAAGAGACTCGATTTGTTCTTGGTGGTTGCGCTTATTTGGACGTAAGGAGTAAAGACGACTCTTGGATTCGGATTGAAATTAGTAAGGGTGACTTAATTATAGTCCCTCCTGGTCTTTACCATCGACTGACTCTGACCAAAGAGAAGGCGCTCAAACTTCGTAGATTTTTCCTCATCAATCCAAATTGGACCTCTATCAACCGACCGGATGCTGACAATTTAGAGTGCAGGCGAAAATACCTGGAGTCAATTACCACTTGATCATCCTTACTATAGCGTCCATGATCATGTATCATAAACTACATAACATAAGGATAGTCATGGATTTCCGTGGTATTTGAAAGCATGAATGAACGAAGGCAGTGGAATTAAAAGTGTACTATACAACAACAATTTTATTATTACATAAATTAACATCTGTCTGATTGAGCACTAAAAATCGGTAAAATAATGTACATATAGAATAGCATAAGCGTTGGAAACATTTCTAAATACACATACAGACTAATTTGTAATGACACTCGTAGACACCAAATAAATCTTAAAATTATGGTATAAGAGAAGGGCTTCCTGGCAGGACTTTTAGTTAAGTTGCAGTGCTTACATACCCAACTAGATGGTGCAGTAAGGACTGTGATCATTTGTAAACCGTTCCGGAAATACCTGCTTTGCAGTGTTGTATCTGGAAATATGGAATACTTTGAACATTAAAAAATTAGAATATTACACGATTT
The DNA here is from genome assembly GCA_034696945.1 of Lipothrix lubbocki. Classification (NCBI taxonomy): domain Eukaryota; kingdom Metazoa; phylum Arthropoda; class Collembola; order Symphypleona; family Sminthuridae; genus Lipothrix; species Lipothrix lubbocki. Next base: position 150,479 of record JAQGAK010000113.1, read on the forward strand.
AATAAATTTCTAATGCAATCCACAGTCACCATATTATGCCTAAAAATTGGGCTGGCAATAGGACTTTGTATAAACGGATTCACACAATAATTTCCCTTAGTTTATCCCTTAGATGTCACTTGTTCAGGCTAATCCAAGGAAATGAACGTAAGAAACATTGCAACAAAAATAATAAGCTTACTGAGGTGTGAAATTGAAAATTCATTACACAAGAAAAAAAATTCTCCAAGCTATGCACTTATAAAGAGCGGAATAGTAACATCTGAATAGACTAATATGCAATAATTGCATTTCGCTGAAGTTGAAGACTAATATTTTAAAAGTTGATGTACGATGTGCATTACCTTCAGGTGAGAATTACTGCTACACTTCAATTTTCATTTTCTACGCATACCTACCTTTTAGTGTTACATTATGATCCTCACCCGTTGTCCTCAAAGTTTTGATATTACGAGGAAGGCGGCGATCCGAAACCATTTCTAGTAAGGTAATTACATGTGATCCCAATCGTTTAATATATTCCACTCCTATCGCACGCCGTTTTCTCTCGCCAAAGGTATGTAATTTGAACTGATTACCTGTAATGATGATAGCTTTTTATTTTGACGAGAGTAAAAAATAAAAACGTCGGTTTCATTTAGTTTGTGGCTATAATACATAGTTTATCTGTTACAACTTTTATCACATAAACGAGCACATTACATTTGGCTTACTGAATATGATGCTTGAAGGCTATTCGATTAGAAGGATATATGAAATAAATTGTAATACACTGGATACACTATACACATGGCTCTTCACATCTAATATAGTATATTTGTACATCGTACAAATGATCATGTCCACTTGACGGGCATACGAGCTTCTATACTGTACCTATCTTAATAGGGTATGTTTCTTCTATTTACTACATTGTATGGCTCGCGTTGTTGTAAACAATAGTTTGTACCCACCTTTCAGACAACTTTATAATTTCAAAGAATTTGTCTGGCACCATCTCACAGTTGAAATAACTTGTATTAACTGCCCAGGGAATATATCATGAACGTTATCACCCATGCAACATATACTTTTTGTTAGGTTTTAAGCAGCTCAACATCTCTGCTTTTAAGTAAATCGCCCACACTTACGTCTGAATCCACCTTATTACACAAGTGCATGTTCAACAAGCGCAAATTAGATTGTATTTGGCAGCGATTGATTGCGGGGTTTCTTTAACTATTTTCTGTAGTTCAACTCTCGTTGGTT